>DWCF01000307.1:0-51405 GCA_018230265.1 Delias oraia
TTAATAAAGAAAATAATAGAAATTTTAATTATAGTCAGAAAGAGTAGAGATAAACGTAACTTTTTGTTTTTTTTTAAAGTTATCTCAATTCTGTTTCAAATAAGAAAAATGTTTTTTGAATAATATTAACTATAGAGTACTAAAGGACACTTCACTGGAGGGTGGGTAGCAGCGCCCTTTCGAGTACAGCAGATGTTCTGCGATCACCAACCCGCCTGCCAAGCGTGGTGAAGGCATAACAACTCGTCATGGTATAGCACTGCAGTTTTAGTTGGAGGACTTTGTACTCTTGTACTTATGTAGAAGATTTGACTCCTTGGGAGTGGATTTTACACAGGAAGGGTGGGGTTGATCCACTTCTGTTTGGTTTAGGTATGTACGGGCTTGGTTGTGGGAAAAAATAGAGTACTATGTCCATGCTTATATATAAATAAAATTGCCACGTACATGACTATAGGGACTTAATAGAATCCGTGTCCCATAAATTATGCATGCATTAAAGGTATCTTCCTTGAAAATACCCAAATAAAAAACCCAACATAAATAATAAACAGAATATCCCAATGCACCCGGAAATGTTTTTTTTAAGTTCGAGGTGCTGTCATATGTCGCGGTATTTAATGACACGATTTTGACCCTTCACGCGTTCTGTTACAGTGTATTTTCGCGAACAGTAATATTGTATGCACTAAATTCATAAATCACGCATTTATTTCGTGCAGCACGGCTGGCTGCGGCCGCGGTACGTGCTTATCTGCTATTTCCATTGCTACGTGGTTTCGGCTTCATGTTGATAAATATTGGCCAGATTCATGGGCTTAACAAAGACTGGTGCATGATCGATCTAGAATGTAGGTTATCTTTATGCGATAGAAAGTAGGTTAGTGCTAGAAAGCTCTTACGATATGCTATCAGATCTAAGTCTATGTTAAAAGGGATATGTTTTCAATTTTCTCTGATTTCAAACTCAATACCCACTCAATAATAAAACCTACTGATGTCGATACACGAGAGCCTCGTAGCTTAATGGTATTATAAAAAATATGAAGCAAGAAGTAACGGGTTCGAATCCCGGTCCAGTCAATTATAATTTAATTTATATTTTATTCAGTCTCTGCAAGGGCTTGAAAGTGGCCGAGCGAGTGTCTTAATACTATCGCATAAGCTGACGCACGAATTGGGCCGGCTCGTCAGAAGGGATACCACGGGCTCTCAGAATACTCAGCGTGAAACGGAACTTGTACTGTGTTTTTTTCAGATTGAATGAGAAAATCGGAGGCCCTAAAAATTGCCGCTTAAGTGACGTAAAAATCCTTCAACACAACCAATGCGCGGACTGTGACGCGGTTGTCAATGGGCGGCGGTGTTCTCTTACCATATAAAACACCCACCTGCACCATTATCTGCTATACTATTATAAAAAACAGTCATTATTTATTGAAATGCTTAAATCAAACTAGCTACAAGTTTTAAAAATTTAAAAATCACTCAAAGTTATATACAGTTTATGTACATGGTTCAAAAATAGAATATGTTTCAATCTCATTTGCGTCAATGATTTTCTATGGTATAGCGAATAACGAGGCTGGGGTCTCATCTAAGGTAAGAAATACTACCACAATGCAAGCTTCGGTTGTGTTGCCAACTTATTAAGTCTCTTAAGCAATACAATTTCAAGCGCCTCCGATATCTTCACTGACTACATACAGAACGATACAAAATACATGTACTTTTTCACGGTAGTGTTCTGTGAGTCCGTGGTATCCCTACGGACGAGCCGGCCCAATTCGTGAGTTGATTTTTTAAATTAGATGTATACTTTATAGAAATATTTATTTTTCTAATCGTCACGATCATTTCAGCCGTAGGACGTCCACTGCTGGACATAGGCCTCCCCTTCGGACCTTCATGCATACCTGTCGGAGGCGATATTTTTATAAATCTTTCCATAAACTATTATATCTTTTATAAATTATTTTCTAATATCTGTGTAGAATTATGTTAGACTACAATTCTCTTGTTTTATAGTGGTCAGACAGTAAATAATAATTATTATTTATTAGTCATAAGATGAATGTTATAATTACGCTGGATGCAAGTCGCTTCCGACAGGTATTCATGGAGGTCCAAGGGAAGGCCTATGTCCAGCAGTGGACGTCCTACGGCTGAAATGATGATGTTATAAGAGGCAGATGCTTCTAATAAAATACGTAGTCAATTCAAACATATTAATTATCACTCGGAGCACTAGTTTAGTACTTAAAACTATTAAGTTCTACCCTAAGATATGTTCTAACTTCGCTTTAGTTCTGCAATCACTACGCCGACAGTAGCGCCCGTGTTTCAAATTCAAAACGCCATCTTAAATGCTATGTATATTTGTATACGAAATGTATACCTAACACATCATTTAATTATGTGTGTGGTGTGTCATTCAATTTTAATAAAAAAAACTATATATATACTATATTAATGCTTTATACTTTTATAGCCTAATAGTTGGTACAAATTAATTAAAATGTGTAATATATTCAATAATTGACAATATTTAATTAGAAAAAAGACTAAATTGTGTTTTTTATTGTATAGCGGACAACAAAGCAGGTGGGTCTCCTATTTGGTAAGAGAACACCGCCACCCAAAATGGCCTAAACAGCCGGCAACGCAACCAATGTGCGGACTGTAGCGCTGTTGTCCATGGGCGGAGTGTTCTGTTACCATATACGAGACCCACCTACTCCGTTGTTCGCTAAACTATAAAATCGTTCGTATGGCCAACCGGTAGCCCGGGTGTGTCGTTTAAGTTTTATTCGCAAAAGGGGAAAGTTTTTTGTTATAAAAGGAACTTTTAGTATATAAGTATATTTTACTAATAGCAGCGATATGTTTTCTTAAAGATTTCCCCAAAAATAAAATTAATTTTTTGTAAGATTGTTTATATAAATTTGAGTCATTGATTATCTTTCTTCCTTAAATTCTTTGAACTATTTAACATCAGAAAAACCTACTTAGTTTTATATCTACTTACTTTATCTTTGTATTTTTCAAACTATAGATTATATAAACAAAAAAATCTATTTAATTGACATGTATAAGCTTTATTTTAGAGACAGAGATTATTTCTTTGCAAAGTAATGTTTTAAAAGTTCATTACTTTAAAGAAGCTAAAATGTTTCCACCTACTAGCCGACCAGTCAGACTGTTCTGTTAAAACATATTATTATTTTAGCCGACTGATTTTTATGGTAAAATAAGCGTTACTTTTATTTAACCAAGCAGTTTATACATTTGACTCTCCTTTTAAACCTTCCTTATGCCTATATAAAAATATTTTAAAAACTTACCTAATTGCTCCAGTCGTCTTGTAAACACATTAAGATTTCATTTTTATTTATTAATAATATGTAGAGTTCGTTCATACGAAATGTCATGTTGTTTTGACGGTTGCGCCTTCTCTCATCTGTCAGTTTATAGTTTGTGTCACTAGAAGTATTATTGATATAGATTTATTTTCGTTTCTTTGTTTTCGGATTGTTTGTATGTTAGTTTAATTTAAGTACATGTTATTATACTGAAATAGTGTTATTACAACTACTTTCAGAGAAACAAATTCAAGTTTCGAACTTAATTTTAAATGTCTTATTACGAAAAAGAAATTTACAGAACACTACAAATACTTGGATGCTTATGGATAAAAGACTCAGTTTTGGAACGATAAAAATTGAGATGTAACCAATAATATTTGTATTACAAATAAAATTATAAACATTTTCAAACGAAGTGTAAAAGTGAATTGACTAAATTAAACTAAAAACCTTTAGGCGAAAATATTGGTAATATCAAATTAAATTGCTTTTCCAAAAATAGAACGCTATCTATGGTTGTATTCAATGTTTTTTAATTTTACAATGGGCAACGGAGCCTGCGTGTCTCATATATATAAGGAGATCACCGCTGCACATGTACAAGTGTGCCACAATCCACGCTTTGGTTATTTCAACGGCTTTTACGTCGCTGTGTACATACTACTTGACCGTGAGAAACGGGCAAAATTATTAGTAACTAGATGTATTAATATAAACAGCAGAACCGCATCCATCAAAGCGGCTTACCGGTTTATCTTAATCAATTAGAAACTTGAAGCCTCTCCTAAAGTTCGTTACAACTTGCAAACCTTCACAGCCTTAGATATTATTCTGTGATTAGTTCTACGTGTGCTTGTAGTAGTTCTCACGACTATAATTCAAATTATTATAGTTATTTTCACTTACTCCATATTTATATGTGCAACAACCACGCCACAATCCGCGCTTTGATTGTGTTGCCGGGTTTATAAGTCATTTAAACGGTATAACTTGATCCACATCAGGTATCCTCACTCACTCATCGAAACAGTACAAGTACGGCTTCATGTAGGTATTTTGTAAGTGGTATCACTCCGGATGAATTATCGCCTCAACATATGTTCAAATGTCAGACCTATATTTCTCTACGGATAAAAAAGTTTTATGTTATTAATTGATTCCATATTAATAATAAACAAGTATAAGTGTATAATAGTTTGATAAAAATAATGTAATTGAATACACATTCAATCGATCTACAAAACAGAATTTAACAATTTAATGTTTTTTTTGTGTACCAATTTCAACGAATGTGGGACACGAAAGGATACCGCTGTGAAGAGATGGCAATTGTTTCACAGATTATTGTGACAGATTTCTAACAAAAATGTTATATTATTCCTCATGACTATGGATTACTATATGGAGATACTGTATCAACTAGAGTAAAATAAATTTTTTGATACAAGAATTGCCCATACACTATGCTTAATAACACAAGCAGCTTTCTAAGCAGTTCCTCAAATCTGTTGATAGAATGACATTAACAAATTTATTTAAAATCTGTTACAAATACAATGATAAAAACGTCCTATGTGACCTTGGAAACGAAAATTCCCAGCTTAATAGCTGCGCTGGTAAAACCTTAGACGATTTATAAAAACAAACTCTTTCGCTGTTCGTCCTTCGAAGGTGAATCGTTTAATCCGTACACAAGAATGCAGAATCTTGTTGACACTTATCAGGTTAAGTAAGGGTTAAGTTATACTGTTAACCTTTTGTTACAAAGTTCAATTACGTCCGTTGTTTATACTGACGGTTGATTTTATGATTCCAATGTTACATTAAATTGAATTGTTATTATTGTATGAACGGTTGTTTATGAATCATGGGGATGTCTAATCACTAAGCATTGGATTTACCATTAATAATTTAGTATTTTATGAATAAGGATAAATATTTATAACAAACAATTTTTAAGCCTAACACTTCCCGCGGCAGTTATGCTGAAGCATATGCTGACGCACCAAGCCGGGACGGCTTGTTCTGAGTCATACCACGGAGTAAAGTTCTGTAATGGTTTGAGTGAAATTTATTAGTTTTTTGGTATTTTAAAGGACCGGCAATACACACGTGGCTTAATTAGAGTGTCCATGGGCGATGGATTACATGGCCTAGGCTGATTTGCTGCCTGTTATTTATTAAAAAATACATCAATATTTTGTAAGTTAGTTGCGATATTTAACATTAGAGACAAGTTATTCCTACCTTACTCTTCAAAAACTTATAAAAATATCATAAAATGTATTCATATATGTACTTAATAATTAAAATTTTGTATTTTGTAAATATTTTAGATAAACAAGGGTTTTGATGAAATAAATTTATTCATATTTTATTGCGCAATTAAAAATTAAAAATCTATCGTTAAGTTTGAAAAAATAAGATAAAAATCTTCCTACTCATAAATAACGTAACCTGTTTCTGTTTTTTTATATTTTCAGTAATTTAAAAACCGAAAAATAAATTAAGAAGCTAATAGTTTTAAAATATTCTACGTAATGATGACCGTTGGCGCCAAAATCCAGTCATATTAATTAATTATTGATTGGAATGTTATTCGCTTTAATTTATAAAATAAACAAGATTCGCGATCTGATTTAGTTAAAATAAAAATAAACATAATTTATGCCTATTTTATTGTAATATATAACATTCCATTCATAAAGACGAAAACTTCCTGGTGATGTCAACATGATTCTTTAGAATTAGATTATATTTTTTTCAAGTATTTTATAATAGAGCCTTACACTTATGAATTTTATATGATAAGATTAAAATGTACGATCATAGTTTGTGTGAAAAATTAGGTATTCCTAGCCTATATAAACATTTTCTTTAATTTTTTTTAATCACAGACATTAAATTCATTACAGTAAGTCATTTCACCAAATTACTACTTTCTCAATAATATATATATATCTATATATATTCTTTCACCCGTGGGAGAGCCATGCTGAAGCAAATACTGACGCACTAATTGCGTCGGTTTATCCGAAGTGATACAATAGGCTCACAGAATACTCAGCGTGAAACGATACTTTTTAATAACGGATCGCTTAAATGTCGTAAAAAGTCGACACCGCAACCTAAACGTGGACTATGGTGGTGTTCGCTTACCATATAGGAGACCCACCTGCTCCTTTGTCCGCTATACTATAAAAAATATATAAAACAAAATAGGGTATAATTTATATGAATATTATGTAAATTAGATAAAATATAATAAAAGTGTCACGTAAGTTAGACCTGATAGTACCATTAATACTGCTCTACTTTGTACAGGAACAGAAAAAGTATCTTAAGCTTAGTCGATCTATAAACATAGAAGCGTAATATCACTTTCCACAGATAAGGCGCGCCATAAACAACATTATTATATCGGTAAATATCTGAATCAAGTTGTCTTCCAATTGGAAAGGTATAAAATTACCGCAATTCAAATTTTAAGCCGCTTGACATAAAAATGCTGCATTCTGCGCAATATTACCGACGTTCAGCGCTACCAACTTACATATTAAATGAAATTGAATCACAGCATCGAATGCATAACATTTTAAAGAAATATCGTATTTAATTTAAATTTTTGATAAATTGATCGTTATGAATTCAAAAATAAATATGTAGATAGCTGCTTGTGTAGCCAAAGAGCGCTTTTAAGGCGTTTTGTGAAGCACATCACCACTTTGTATTAAACAAAATAAAACCGTACGAGTTTCTTGTTGGTTCTTCTCATAGAAATATATCTTCCAAACCAATGCTAGCTTTATTAATAATTGTAGCGAAATTAACTTACAAAAGTGCAACTTAATGAGGCCTACTTGAATAAATGATTATTTTAATTTGAATTTGAATAGCTTTCTGGAGAAGTATTTCCAAAATACTATGGCTTGGTGTCCTTCAATAAAAGAAGGTACATATCCCTAAAAACTAGCAACGCACACGCGACCCAGAAAAGGAGGAGAGTGTCCATGGGTGGAAGACCTTTTGATGGACTTTAGCTTCCTGCTCCTTTGCCACCGTTTCCATTAAGAAAAGATCGTTTATATTCGTTCATGCAGTTAAAATTTTTAGCAACCAGCTTTCCTATAGATTGTTATTTTTGAAAACTAATAATTTTATTTTATTATATGTATAACGGAAAATGGGTCTTTTATAATAAGAGATCACCGCTACTCTTAACAACCGCTTTGGTTGTGTTGCCGGCTTTTTATGCCAGTTAAGCGGTACAACGTAGTGCGCCTCCGGACTGCTCTTTCACTGTGTGAAACACTTTCAATTCATACTAGTATTCTGTGATCCCATGGAATCACTTCAGACAAGACAATTAGTGCATCATAATATGCACAAGTATGGCTTTTTTACCTATACCAGACACAGTGTCAAGACATTCGGCCACTGTCAAGTTTTTTTTTCTTATACAAGTGGTGGGTCCTCCACCCATGGACACCCCCAGCCCTTGCAAAGCCGCGGATACGCTGCGGCTCTTTAAAAAAAACCTTTAATCTTTCTAAAAAAAAATAGTATTTAGATCCGACGTGTTACCCAGTACCTATGACATCAGGATAGGTTACAAAACAGTTTTTTTTAATATAAAAGAGAATATCAACCATTAAATATTTTCATGGTATGTTATCGATATTCTAAACTTAACGAACTAATTTGAAAGTTTTCAATATGTTGTTAATATTTTAAAGTTCTATTTATTCTGTGACTGAGAATTAAGATATCTCTACATGATTAGAATATTAATTGGTTTATTAATTTGTTATTAATAAAGTCAATGAACCGATAGACTTTCAACCAATTTATATTTGGCTCAATTTAATATTCAATAACATTACTCTTTGGCCAAGCACATTCATCGAAATGTAGGTAAATCGAAGTCTTATTAAAATAGTGAAAAATCATATAATTTTGTGATTGGAGATTGATTTGTAAAAAATTGAAGTGTAAAAAGGAGGAACTAAAAAAGTTCGATTGTAGTTTTGTAAAAATGTTTTGGGTTTTACAACCATACTCCAGAATTATACAGAAATGTGTAATACATTTATATTTGTTGATAATTTGAAAATTACTGCAGGAATTGTTTCACCTCAACTTCGAAATATATTTGCACACCCAATATTTGTACATATTTATTAAAGGCCGGCAACGTACCCGCGGCTCTGCAAGTGCCAGTAGGCGAAGGGCCGCTTGCTCTTGGTGAGCCTTCTGTTCGTTTGGCACTATTTTTATTAAAAAAAAACATAAAACTGAAGAATTACAGAATTTTGCAGTAATTTTAATTTTAACTGTGACGCGGTTGTCCATAGGGTGTTCTGTTACCAAATAGGAGACCCACCAGCTCCGTTGTCCGCTATACTATAAAAAACGTCTTATTAGACATTTTAATTTCAGCTCAAAATACAGTGACCTAACGAGAGAAGTAGAAACGATCGAATTTCGATCAATAAGAATGATTACTGAGTCAATCAACACATAAGATATACACCTAAGTATCATAAACTTATGCACACTACATAAAAATGCATCTTAGGTGCATATAGTATATTTTTAAGACGCTTAAAGTTGCGTGCATCAAAACAGGATTCATAATATTGTTGAAATTCAAATGTAGACTCAATAAATTTAAGGATCTCGCCATCAAATGTTCAAAGACACTGAGAATTTCGTAAACACATATATTGATCTAAATTATCTATGGAATGCGATCGTTACACCCACGTCTTGGTTTCTTTTATTTACTCCAGTTTTAAAAGTGTTGTTTACCTTATGAATTCGACCAAAATATATAATATTTTTATTCTATAGCGGACAACGGAGCAGGTGGATCTCCTATATGGTAGGTGGTATGAGAACAACAGCGTCACAGTCCACGGATTGGTTGTCTAACCGGATTTTTACGCCGCTTAAGCACAGCAAGGCACTTTAAGGGCCTCCGATATCCTCACGCACTCTGCGAAGCACAGTACAAGTACTTTTTCACGCTCAGTATTCTGTGAAAGCTTCGGACGAGCCATTCTAATTAGTGCGTCAGCATATGTTTCAGCATCGCCCTCCCACGGGTGCGACAGTGTTAAGACACTCAACTGGCCACTGTCAAGCCCTCCCAGAGACCGAATAAATTATAAATTCGAATCCGATAGCTCTCGCTCGAGGGATCACTTTTAAAACCATTAAGCTACAAAGCTTTTGAAACAGCTCTTCTCTGAACATTTAGCACACGGCGATACACTTATTTCATACATAAGATAGTGACATATAAACATAATAATAGGTAAAATCGTAATTGACGTTATGCAAGTTCTTAGCAATGTGTTACGTTGACTATGCGGAGACGTTAAACTTCATACTTGACACACTGAGGTCATCGCTTTTATACGGCCTTGTCGGTCGCTGGACGACCTTTGACTTTTTCGTTCAAACATACCACTTAACAAAACATATCATTCAAATTGAATTCTTATTTCTAAGCCGTAGGACTTAATCTACCAGGGAACGTTTTACAAAAAATATATTTTTTGTTTATTTTTATAACATTATGTAGGTGTGGAATTCGCACAAAGAAATGATCCAATTCGGAGGTTATGATTTGAATTTTAAATAACTTCAAATATTTCGCGATAAATATCATTTCCTTGTTTATACCATTTAACAATGAGATTTTTATATTTGATATATTTAGTACAAGAGGGAGATATTTATTATATGAAAAATAAAAGTCTATTAAATGAAGATTAATTGGCATGCATTCACTTAAAAAAACTTTCTCATAATGAATTCAATACAGAAAACATTATCACTAAACTGGTTTTGGAAGTGATGTTTGTGATAAGAAACGGCAGTTCGAGAAACTTCCAGAACAACCATAACATTTACATTAATAACATTTGATATATCAACAAGTTTTTTTTATATTAAATATATTTTTTTTGTTTTTTAATCTTTGATGTTAACATCTTTAATTGTACTAATTATAACGTCTTCGACTTAGATAGTTTTATAGGCTTTTAGGTTATAAAAGCTGACGGTATTCGGCAACACACAACGCAGCCAAATAATGACGGGAAGTGAACATGGTCGATAGATATCTATGGGCGAAGGACCTCTTATCCCAGATGAGCCTTCCGCTCATTTGCCTTATATTAATAAAAAAGAATAATATTGATAAAAGTAAACAAATTTTACTAAAATTTAAGTAAGAGTAAGGTTTAAACATTTAGAAAAATAAATTATCTAATATTCAATTGTTATATGTAACCCACAGTAAATTGAATAAAATTTTGACATATTAAAATAAAATTGAAATAACATTTTTAGTACCAACACATGATAATAAATGAGAAGCATTGATGCAACTATAAAAAAAAATCAAGCCGTAAAACTGGATCGACTTGATTTTTCGACACCGGACTTTAGGTTGATTTGCAGTCACAATAAAAATAATAAAATAAATTATTAATAAATAATAATATAAATATACTTTGTTTTGCAGGTGTCATGATTCTGCTGAAGTAACACAACAAGCCATCAACATAACCAACTTATATGATTTATTTTATTACACGATTAAGGCGTTTTTTAATTATATGGCGGATAAGGGAGCAAATGTGTGTTGCCGGCTTCTTATACTGCTTGTGCGATATAAATTTAAGAGCCTCCGATATCCTCACTTAATAAGGGAAATTATAATCACTATTTCACTCTTTGTATACTGTGTGTCAGCATTTGATTCACCATAGCTCTCCCATAGGCTAAACAGTGTTAAGTTATTCGCCCGGTCACTGTGAAGCCCTTCCAAAGATGATAAATTTTATTCAGACTGAATTTCGAACCAGGTACCTCTAACTTCACGGTAACTTACAATGAGGACATAAGGCTCATGAAAATGTATGGCGGCGATCTCTTACTAATAGTAAACCCTGGTAAATCAAGAGAGAATTGGTAAGAAATCTATTATTATAAAATATATATTTCTAGGTAAAAATAGCTTCGATACATCCGGTGGCTATTAAACTCATCGCAACATGAGTCACGCGAATTAACGGAGCTGTCATTACTAATGATGTAAAATAAAAGGGTCATGAACTTACGGACTCGTTCTCTATGTTAACATACATTAATTTTACTTCACGCTTGACCCACTCAGCATGATTGATTTTTTTAACAAGATACTGCACTTACTGGGTTAGAAATTAGCAATGTTACTTTACCGTTGCGTAGGTATGTGTGTCAATAATATAAATAATTACTGAACACGCCCCGAATTTGCGCTGTTACTAGCTGCGAAAGCTTTACGGATTAGCGACGTATTAACCTATTAAGATCACATAACACAGAATGTAATAGTGTGTGTGAAACGTGATTTCTCATAAGCAATACAGATAAAAGTCGTAAGCATAATATATTCTGTGATTGTATTACGTCAGCTGTCAAATTGTAGACAGTTAACAATCTTTTTGACGTTTCACCGCTTCGTGGATAAGGAGATAGCATTATTATTCACCTTAACAGTTAAATTTGCAGTTAAATAAGATAATCTGTTGAAAATAAATCGCCCCATTAGGCTTTATTTGAATAATAAAGTGTTGAATCGCGTGAAAAGGGATGCAGCCGTTCTGTTTGCGAATGCCGTTATTCCAATGCCGAAGAAAAAAGAAGTAGTTTTCATCCAACATTAGGCGTTATATATGCGTTATATATACCTTGAGGTTGAATTCATAGAAGTAAGTACAATTTTTGTTACGGCTTGGGAGTGTTAGATTATTTGATTTAACACTTCCTTGGATTTATATTACAATATGGTTCTAGGCAATTTTAGCGAACTGATATATAACATTTTTTTATATTACATACAGATTATATATAAATACTGTTTGCGTTTCGATCGTAGCACCATTTGGGCAAATTCGTTACAGGCCTATGGGAAGATTACACTTTTTTAAAAAAGTGCGTACTCATACCTACTTCACTACGCTACGCTAAGTGGTAAACCACCTATCTTAGATGGACCTTCTGCTAATTGATTTCACGTACGTTCAATAACACCATGACGTCCGCCACGCGATGGAAAGACGATCTCATTAAGCTCACAGGCAAGCCAGATCCAGATCGCTCAAGATCGGAATAGGTGTGCGCCTTTGGGGGAGGCCTATGTCCAGCGGTGGACTTGAATAGGCTGATGATGATGGCATTTTTTTCTCATGGTTGTAATAGTTTGAATATTTTCTGGTAGCTGGGTCTACAGCTTTTCAGAGCTTCGTAAATAAGTGTTCATATAATTCTACCACGAAGCAATAAAGTCCGATACCCGGTTCGAATATAAAAAAAGGCTTGACAGTGGCTGGGCGATTGTTTTAACACTGTATTACCTGTGTGAGAGTCATGCTGAAGCTTATGCTGACGCATGAATACCAATATGGAACAGAACTTCTACTGTGTTTCATTATATTAATGATGATACGACTGCTCTTTTACCCGCTCTGAAAAATACAGAGTGGTGATAAGAAAAAGCATTGAGGTGATATTAAAAGCATGTACAAACTACTCAGTGGAAATATGTTCCGTTTCTCATTCCAATAATAGACAATAATATTTTTTTAAAGTAGCAAATAGTAAAAATATATCAAGTAAATACACTATGATTATAATTTGAATTTGATTAATTGCGTTTTCAATCAATCGCGTTATACTTTCACTAAATGACTGCTACCAACATTATTATTATAAGTTGGTGATTAACACTTCATATTAAATTAAATTATATTATATTCACAGTAAATCCGGGTTTTTTATTATGTTAAAACATAATTTTGAAGGCCTCATAGCTTAATGGTTTTGCATGTATGGTACACGTAATAGGTATCAGGTTCGAATCCCGATCCGGACAGTTATAATTTCATTTATAATTTATTCGGTTTCTGCAAGGGCTTGACAGTGGCTGAGTGAGTGTTTTAATACTGTTGAACCCGTGTGAGAACCACGCTGAAGCATTAATTGGGGCGGCTCGTCCGAAGTGAAACCACGGGCTTACAAAATACTCAGCGTGAAACGGTACTTGTACTGTGTTTCGAAGAGTGAACGAGGATATCACAGGCTCTAAAAAGTGCCGCTTAAGCGGCGTAAAAAGCTGCCAACACAACTAATGCGCGCACTGTGGTGCGGTTGATGATGGGTGGCTATATTCTCATACCATATAAGAGACCCACCTGCTCCGTTGTCCGTTATAGAATAATATTAACAATAAAAAATAATAATATGGTAACTTACGATTCTTCAATAAAAAAAGTAATTTTTATTAAGTTATAAATATAATTAATTCTTCTTTAATATTTTTGCTAAGGCGAGGATTATGCATATTGCATATAGTCACAACCTACTAACAGAATGTTTAATAATAATAAAAATTGATATTTTTAGGAAATACTAAAATTTTATTTATTATAAATTCTTTATGAACACTCTAACTTACATGCGAATCATCTTTTCTTTAAAACACCTTATACTCAATAAAAATTATGATTCAACCGACTTCCGAGAATTCAAGGCATTTTTTTTCCCAAATCCAAGAGATACGGCGTCGCTGAAAACCGACACCATTACGCACAACTTGAATCCTCAAGAATGATTGGAATGTGCCGGCTATTAAATTTTGTTTCGATGTAGTCTGCGCCGGCGCCGGCGCAGGCCTCGATCCGTTGCCATATTAAATAATAAGCAGAGTAAATGATTGCATGAAGCTTATCCGAGTTATTTGTCGGTCTACAACTGAGCGTTTTTTAGGGTATTTTGATCTGCGCAACATCACTCTTTGGATACAGCTGCCTGCAGAGACTTAGGGACTTTCAGAAAAAGTGCGCACCTATCCCTAAAAGGCTGGCAACGCATCCGCGCCCCAATAAGAGTTGAAGGTACCCATGGGCGGCGAAGCACTTGTCCAAGGTAAGTCTTCTGCTCGTTTGTATTCATTAAAAAAGCTTACATTGACAAGCTTTAACCGCTAAGAATTTATATTAAATATGAATAAAAACATTTAAAAAAAATTATTGATTGTCTATGTATATCCATTTCTTTAAAAATGTCTTTACGTCCAAGGATGTTGGTTTTAGGTAAAATTATATCATCATATCCTCTATCTAACATAAATAAATCGTAAAAATGTCTTAGGGTCTTTTTCTGCCTAAATTTTAACGTTTTGTATATTATAACAAAACTAAAACTACTACGTAGCAAATGTTTACAAAGATGGAATTTCAAAACTTGATTGAATGGTATTAAAGCTTTTTAATTTAGGAATAACGACACAAATATTAATTAGTTAAATAAATTACCATTAATGGATCGATAATCAAATCGAATAACTCACGGATGCGACAAAGATTTTGCTCTATACTGAACAAAGTAAACATTTATATTAAATGAGGTCTTACTGAGTAAACTTATTAATGTAACTGCAACATTGTCCTTAAAACCTTAAGAATAAAATGGTGACATGTATTTTTATGCACATTTAAATGGCGAAGGCTTTTCAATTAGCAATGATATTCTTCTGGTACAAATTAAGTTAACAATGTCAACTGGGAACGAGGTATTATTTCTAGAAAGGATTTTTTTTACAAACATCAGGAGGGAAATGAGCAGATTCATTGGATAACTGACTCTCCCCCCATGGACACTCCTTGCTCCAGTAGAGCCGCGGATGCATTGCTGTCATTTAAATAATAAATATACCCTTTTTTTTAAAATCTCCATATCATATTGGTTTGGAGATATCTCTCCACACCTCTGATTCCATCGAATACGATGTACGACACAAAATTTATTAAAAAACTCTCAGTCCGTTGTTAAAGGTTTAAGTCAAACTAATATTTTTGTAGTTTCTTGGCCTGCCACTTGTTATCAGATATACAACATGATGAACCGGCAGTGATAGTGTCTTTTTAATTGAATTATTTTTTTATTAGAACTGAGCCAAACGAGCAGGAGGCCCATGGACACTCCCAGCCCTTGCAGAATCGCGGGTGCCTCGGTGCTAAGTGATTTTATAAGTATACCAAAAGAAGAAGCAATAGATATAGAGTTCGAATCCCGGTCCGAACAATAATAATTTAATTTATAATTTATTCTTTCTTTGGAAGGTGTTGACAGTGGCCAGGAAAGTGTCTTAATACTGTCGCACCCGTGGGAGAGCCATGTTGAAGCATAAGCTGACGCAATAATTGGTCCGGTTCGTCCAAAATGCTAACAAGAGCTTAAAGAACATTGACGTTGTTTAACGTACAACTACCGTTTGGTAGTTGTACTTGAAACAGTGCTTGTACTGTGTTTCACCAAGTGAGTTAGGACATCGGAGGCCCTTAAAAGTGCCGCTTAAGCGGCGTAAAAAGCAAGCAACACAACCAATGCGTGGACTGTTGTGCGGTTGTCAATGGGCGGTGGTATTTTACCATAATTATCCCGCTAACAGGCGAACAATACAAAAAAACAATAAATACATAATAGCCAAGTGATTCATATTTTCGTGCAAATTAATGTCAAGTACATGATTTTAATGTTTCAATTTGAAAATGAGGTTTAATGAGGTTGTGACGAATTTTGACGCGCATATCTTTAAAATGGAATACTTGTAATGAAAACGAATTAAAGTGTTTCGCTCCTATAAACAAGAATCACTGCTAATATTGATATTTGATACAAAAACATGTAATGTGTAAATAATATTTTGTAAATATAAAATCTAATAACAAAACAGCTCTGGTATATTACTTTTTTGGTTATATTTTACTGATTTTTTAAGAAGATAAACATGTATTTTTACTATCAAGCATTGAAACTAGAACTTTACGTCAGCCAATACCAAACTCCTAAGTCATAGAAGCGGTTAAATACTAAAGAACTTAGCAAATCTAATCGTTAAATTTTATACAAAGAACAAATAAAGGAAGCTCAACTTCCGGATACAAATAATTTTAAACACTTAATTAGTTTAAAAATCTGACGCATTTAAATATATTCTCCTCATTGTGTACCAATTAGCGTTGTTCAACTATACAACCCAAACGTGGCTGAACCTGCATTATTAAGTCATGATATTCCGGTAGACTTTTGAATAGAACGATTACACATTACATGAACTTATCCTAATATTGTAGTCATAACAATCTCGACGATCGAGGTCAAAAGTTCAAAACATTATCTTCCTATAACGTAACCTCGCTTTATTACTTCAATTAACTTACCACAGTCTATAATCCTATAGGCAACATTAGTCTCTAAACCTGCCAGATAGCGAAAGGTAATGAGTTCGATCCCCAGTCGGAATTAAATTTTATAATTTATTCAGTGTGTGGGAGTCTTTGATAGTGGTCAGGCTAGTTTTAACACTGTCTTACCCGTAAGCAAGCCACGCTGATGTATAAGTTACGATAGTTTATCTGAAGTGATACCACGGGCTCACAGGAAAACAGCATGAAAAAGTATTTGTAATAGGTTTACCGCAGTTTACCGCAGTAGCCGCATAAAAACCCAGAAACACATCCAAAGCTTTCTCGGTGACGTGGTTTTTCATGAACGCCACCTACGCCTCCGTACGGGCTAGGGTTGTCCACGGGCAGAGGACCCCTTAAATCAGATAAGCCTCCTGATCGTATGACTCCCATTTTTAAAAAAAATCAAAAAAGAGATCCGTTGCATGCTATACACTTAAAATAAATAAATAAAATCAACATTTAATTATAATTTTATACTCTATATAAAAAAAATCCTATTAAATCTTCTATACCCAGTCGTTACATTATATAACGCCGTTATGTACGAAAAGCGTTCATGTATATGGCTGAATAAACAGTGGTAATGTAGATCAAACATGAATATTGATGAATGTTAAATCAACTTAACGCAGATACTGTCTAAGGCGAAGTATTGTTATTATAATGTTAACAAGCCTTAGTAAATTATACTTTGACTTCGTGTCAGTCGAGTTTCAACTGAAAATTATATTTTAATATTTGATATTACCTCTATTATTTAGTTTGGTGGGATTAAAATGTGTTGTTTTGGTTGAAAGTGAGACCTAAATGTAAATGTAGACTTATCAAACAAAAACTATAGCTGGGTGGTGTAAAACAGAATGGGTACTAAAAGCTACATTTGAATTACGACCGACTGAAGATCCTTCCTCGACTAGGTAAAGACCTTATGGATTCTTTTAATAGGAGTAGTAACTACCTAGCTAGTAGGGAGTTCAAAAAATACTGTATCTATCATATATACACGATAAAAAATAAATATATATATTCCGCACCTACGCAACATTAAATAACTCATTTAAATTCGTACTGTTAATATATAAAATTTCTATTTAAAAAAAACCCGGCCCATTTTCTTGACTATTCTTATCGAATCTGCGCGTGTGCACTAACAATAAATAATTTTAATATTTAAGACGATCTCAATTAGATATCTGGAAAAATTGTCAACTTTTGCTTTATTTGTCTTTAACTATTGTAATAATAAGTTAACCACGGATCAAAACTGTGGAAATTACTATTTTTTTTAATAAACACAAAAAGTAGGTAACAAACTGTAATCATAAATTCCACAATAAAGCTAATGTACAAATATCCAAATATACATTTTAGCAGTAAAAACTTTTAACACCTTTCCTTATAAATAATAACTTTCTAACTCTTACTGTATCTGGTTAAGATCTTAACATTTTTATTATAACTTAAAGATTAAATTCCGAAAACAATAAAACTCAACTAAAAAGTCACGACGTTTGTGAATTATTATGTTTTACGCCTTCGCCACATTCTTGACACAATTATTCATTTGAATCACGACCCAATATTTGTCTTAATATATAAATTATTAAAATTATAGAAGTTATGTTGGAATACATGCAGATCGATTTTGAGAGACTCGTAGCTGAGTGGTTTCACTAGTCAACATGAAGCGAGAGGTTTCGGGTTCAAATCCCGGTCCGGACAATTATAATTTAATTTATTCAGTGTCTGGAAGACCTTGACAGTGGCCGGGTGAGTGTCTTAATACTGTCGCTCCCGTGGGAGAGCCACGCTGAAGCATATGCTGACACATACAAACCGGCGCCATTCCCTACATTTCGTAGTAAAATTAAAGTTTATATGTTAATCCCGAATGTCAACTACATCCATATCAAATTTGATTAAAATCTGATTAGCCCTTCTTGAGTTATACATGATATAATTCTACTTTGTCTTATATATACAGATTTCAAATAACGACCAAAGAATTTTACAATGAAAGCAATATTTTTTTATTCAACTTCAGAATTGGTGTTAAAAGAGCCAAAGGTCTCCCAAACATTAAACAATATTTTACACGTGGAAGAACCATGCTGAGGCATATGCGGACGCACTAATTGGACCGGCTCGTCCCAAGTGATGCCAAGGACTCACAGAATACTCGACGTGAAACGATACTTGTATATTTCGCTGAGTGAGTAAGAATATCGGAGGCCCTTAAAATACCTCTTAAATGGAGTAAAAAGCCGACAACAAAACTAATACGCGGACTGTGGCGAAGTTGTCCATGGGCGGCGGTGTTCTCTTATCATATAGGAGGCCCACCTGCTCCGTTGTCCGCTATACTATAAAAACATAATGAAGGTATAAAAGAACATTCTTAGCTCTTAATTGAATCACTGGAAGTTTTATTGTGGCTAATAAAGTGTTTCATTCGACTTTAAATTAGTACTGGACACTGGTGTTTCAGATATTTTTGTGATCGTTAATTATCGCATACTGATTTAAGCTGTAGTCTAATGGTTACCACTTCTAAATCGCACCGGAGTTCCCAGGTTCTAGTAATAAATTCTTTATTCAAAATTTTAAAATATTATTTCTAATTCAAATTATTTTCATTTAAATATCCGTAATAAGGATATTTTCTCCGCGAGCCATAAGCAAAATGTGTCATTATTAAATATAAAAGTTCTGTTTAATTGACAAAAATTTTTTAGCACACCGTCAACAATGTTGTCATTCAGAATCAAACAAACAATATTTTCAAGTACTTTCGTATCAGACCTCACATTTAATATCGTATCTGCTAATAATATATCTAATATGATTATATGATTTTTTTTATAGTATAGCGGACAACGGAGCAGGTGGGTCTCTTATATGGTAAGAAAACACTACCGCCCATGGACAACCACGCCACAGTCCCCGCATTGGTTATGTTGCCGGCTTTTTACGCCCCTCAAGCGGCATTTTTATGGGCCTCCGATATCCTCACTCACCCAGCGAAACACAATACAAGTACTGTTTCACGTTGAGTATTCTGCTAGCTCGTGGTATCATTTCGGACGAAGCGGCCAAATTAGTGCGCCCACATATGCTTCAGCATGGCTCTCCCACGTGTGAAAAATCTGCTAATAATGCTAAAATTATGCTATGCTATGCTGCTAAAATTATGTACATATTAATAACATTCAATAATCTAAATTAAAATATATTTCAAAATAAAATTAACTAATAAGAAAAAAAACTAATTAATATATTGGACATTAGCAAATGGAAACAAATGTGACTTATCAAAAAGACTCCGTTGAATTTAGTTCCGGGTTCATCTTGCGTTCATGATTCGTCATCGCCTCAATAAAATTTTTGTTGAAATGTGCAAATCCGATTTAGGACAATTCTGATTTGTAATATATCAGGGATGGTCAATCGCAAAATATATTATTTTTATGCTAGAGCGGACAACGGAGCAAGTGGGTCTCTTATATTGTAAGGGAGCACTGCCGCACGTGGGCAACCGTGCCACAGTCCGCGCAGTGGTTGTGTTGCCGGCTTTTTATGGCGATCAAGTGGCACTTTTAAGGTCCTCTGATATACTCACTCACTCTGCGAAACAGTACAAATACCGTTTCACACTGAGTATTCTGTGAGCCCGTGATATCACTTCAGACAAGCTGGCACGATTAGTGCTTCCGCATATGCAGCATGGGGTCATAAACATGTGAAACAAACAAAAAAATATATAATATAGTCTCTTATTCTAATACTTTACTAAAGACACTAGACTAGATCTGGGTCCAGCGGTTGCCCTAGAGTGCCTTTTTGAGTACAGCAAATGTTCTGCGATCACCAACCCGCCTGCCAAACGTGGTGATTAGGACAAAATGACCCTCCATGACCAAAAAAAATATTATGTGAACTATCTTATTTATTCTTTGTGATGATAGTTTGTCACCTCTGTTATACGTCGATTCTGGCTTATGAAGGATTTTAATGAGATGAGTTAAGGTTTACTGTTGTGACAACCCCATTTTATACTTTGACCATATTTGAATTTAGTTGTTGCGATGCTTTTTATTGTTTCTCGTAGGCGTTCATACTTCAGGGCTGTGACAGAATTAATGTTTCACTCGCGGGTGGTAAAACTGTATTGTATTTCATTTTATTCAATCGATTTTGTTTGATTTATTATTCATAAACATTGCGTTGCAATGCTAGTGGACTTTTATTATTATAGTGTAGTTAGGTTTTCTTATGACAATTGGAAAGCAAAAGAGCAGGAGCTTCAGCGGCATGTGGTCCTCCGCCCATGGACATTTTCAGTCACTACTTGGCTTACTTTTAGGTATAGGTTCTCTGTTAGGGTCTCCAATGCGTATTTGTTTTGAAAAAAAGCAGACAACTGTTTTCATTAACTTTTAAAAATCTTAATCCTGTCAATATGAATAGTAGAAACGAATTTTAGTTAAATTTTTGATAATACTTTCGTAAATAGGGTTTGTTTGAAGGCTTTCACGCAGTAAAGGCATGTTGATATGCTTGTAACAACTTTAATAAAGGTTTCCAGTGACGCATTTTTCCACAAACTGTACATCCAATAATAATGAGGAAATTTATTCAATTATATTATCACTGCAATATTATTATTACAGTATTTGAATTGTGTGTCATTGAGTGCGCAAAGACTTGGATCATTATTGCCGCTTAAGCGGATTGAAACCCGGCAACACAAACAACGCGTGGATTGTGATGCATTTGTCCACGGTAGTGGTCTTTTAGTGTCAAGAGATCCGCATTAGTGGCAAGAGAACGCAAATTTTACTTTAAGTAAATTTACGATTATTTGTGTAAAGGAAGTTATATGGAAAAGTCAGTGTATTTTAAACTATTTTATATTGTAGGTAGTTTAAAAAAATTATTAATATTGATTGAATTTATTAATATGAATGGTGAAAAAAATTAAGTTATAGAAACATAACGATAAGATTTCATTTCACAGATTCACTGTTCAATGTAATATGAATCATAGCATTAGTGTACAAAACTATTATTTTTTATATTTATTATTGAAAATACCTAATTAACGCATCATTATAGTTCTCTGAATGAGATAACAACAGATTAGAAATGAACTAAATTCTTGGTAGAACGGAAAACCGAAATCAGGAAATGAACAGTACCTACGTGGAAAAATATTGTAACATTGTGAAGCGATAATAATTTTGTTTTGAATTTGGTCAAGGGTTTTATCACTTCAAGTATTTTATGTTTTTGTTTATAATATAATATTTAAACATTTTATCGTCGCGTTTTCGTAAACATCTTAATACAGTTTAAAATGTTAAAAATTTACGCAATATTTTATAGTATTTTACGCGGCACAAAATATTTTGTGCAGCGCACCATCCTCTGTGGCATTAATTATCAGCAGAGATATTTCCAAACCAATAAGACTTGAAGAACTTCAAACAAAGAGCGTACCAATTCCTTAAAGGACAGAACCGCACGCGCCGCTCTGCAAGGGCTTGGGATATCCATGGCCGAAAGACCGCTTATCCTACGTGAGCCTCTGCTCGTTTGCCACCATTTCCATTAAAAAAACATTTTTAACGTTTCTGTAGTAAACAAAGAGTTCCTAAAATCCTCTCTCACTCATCACTCATCACTCTTCTATGAGCCTGCATCACTTTGAAAAAGCCGGTCCAATTAGTGCATCAGTGTATGTTTTAGGAAGAACCTTTCATGAGTAGGACCGTGTTAAGAGCCGACCATCATCTAGGCCTTCCATAAAGATACTAAATAAATTATAAATTCTATTAAGACCGGGGTTAGAATCCAGTGCTCATGGTAGCTTCTACACTTGGCCGCGAAACTTTTAAAAACTGGAATTTCCTACTTGCTGCTATATAAAATATCCACACTGCATAAATGATTATACCTCTTAATTTATTTGTATCGATAAAGTAAAATACGGAAGAGACTGTCATACACTAAGTATGCACTCATAAAAGCTACATTGAATTAACATTTTATATTATTTATTATTATATTGCTGTTAAAATACAGTCAGAAACTGTTTTTTATTCCGCTTGTCCTGCACCTACATACGAAGGCTTATTATGAGATAAATGGGTGAATCGAATATATACAATTTATTGTATTCCCCAAACAGAGGTCAAGATATAAGTCCTTGCTACTTTAAATATATTAATTCTACTTAATATTGACATATTAAAGTAAATCCTCTTAATACTAAATAAGAAATAAATTGCCAAGTACTGCAAACTTATGCAATTTAAACTTTTCAAAATATTTATGTAGAACTAAAATTAGCATTACTGTATCTTAAATATCTAAAATAATATATATTCTTATATCAATAGATGTAAATACTTATTTAATAACATAATTAAATCGTCACCAGTGGGAGAGCCATGCTGAAGCATATGCTGACACATTGATTGGACCGGCTCGTCCGAAGTGATACCACAAGCTCACAGAATACTCAGCGTGAAATGATACTTGGACTGTGTTTCGCAGTCAGTGAGGATATCGGAGGCCTTTAAAAATGCCGCTCAAGGCGTAAAAAGCCAGCAACACCACCATGCGCGGACTGTGGCACGATTGTCCATGGGCAGCGGTCTTCTCTTACCATATAGGAGACCCACCTTCTCAGTTGTCCCTAGAAAAAAATAGGGTTAAAATTTCGAACATCCTCTATATTATTACTGAGATCTTCCTTGTGCTAGATCGTAGTAAGATTAATGATTAATTAAGCAACGGTAATATATCAATGAAATATTACTATGATTTTAGATAACTTTGTTAGTCAATGATATATATTTTGGAAGGCGTTATTCGAACTGTTAAGATCAATATCGCCGCTTTAATAATGAATATGTATACTTATATTAAAATGTATCTTATATTAATATGTTTGAGAGCCTCGTTATTTAATGGTTTTATAAGTGTACCATGAAGCGAGAGTTATCGGGTTCGAATCACGGTACGGACAATTATAATTTATTTGGTCCCTGAAAGGGCTTGATAGTAGCCGGGTGAGTGTGTTTATACTGTCGGACCCGTGGGAGAGCCATGCTGCATATGCTGACGCACTGATTGGACCGGCTCGTCCAAAGTGATACCACAACCTCGGAATATTCCGCGCGAAACAGTACTTGATCAGCATAGCTTTCCTTCGGGTGAAAAAAAAACTCCAATGTTTTCATCCTTATTAAGGTTCAATAGAATACGACCTCGTACGTTACTCTGTTTTTATTATAAATGGATATGTCAATTAATTTAACCTTTTGGCTATACGATTCCACCAGCGTGAATACTATTCATAGAAATCTTTGAATAGCTAAGTTCCTCGTAACATCGCGTCAATCTAACACCGCAAGTCAGTAAGTTGTCTTGTTTATGAACCAGTAATTGGCGCCGGCGCAGTGACACGTCATTGTGGAATTTTCTATCGAATTCCACGTTATTTTGTGACAAATATTGAACGGAAAACCGCCAGCCGGATGAGATTAATATTTGAATAATATAACAATTTATAAACGCGGTATTGGTATCATACTGTTGACAAAAGTATTATAATTGTTTTTAAATTGCCTATTAGCAGCTACAACTTAATTTGTATTTGATCTAATTATATGTTTCTATAGCGTATTTTACAGTAACAAGATGTGTTTTTACAATAAAAATATTTTGTTGTTGTAATTGAAACCGTGCTTCTATTGTGTTACGCTGAGTGAGTGTGGATATCGGAGGCTCTTAAAAATGCATAAGCGGCATAATAGCCGGCAACGCCACCTATGTGCGGATTGTGGCGCGATTGTCCTTGGCACCGGTGTTCTCTTACCATATAGGAGACCTGTTCCGTTGTCCGCTATACTGTAAAAAATATACATCTGTGTTATTAATTTACGACAAAATAAAATCCCTCATGTATTTGTTTGATATCTTGTGTAAATGATTGTATCGAGTTGAATTTATTTAAATTAAATATACCAATAAGTAACATTTATTGAATAATATTCGCTAATTAATATCTTAACTTAAAAACAAGTAAAATTTTATTAATAATTTACAAAATCAATATTAATCATAAGATAAGTCAATAGAAATATTTATGAATTACCAATCTACCTTACTTATTCAACGATTTGAAGTGTCAAATGTATTATATGATATTCAAGGTATCGGGTTCGATCTCCGGTCTGAATCAAAATATTCGTATTTAGAATATAATTTATTCGGTCTTTAGAAGGTTTTGGCTTGGCCGGGTGAGTGTCTTAACATTGCTGACGCAATTGCGCCGACTCGTCCGATGAGATACCACAGGCTCACAGAATACTCAGCGAGAAACATTACTTATACTGTCTTTCTCTGAGTGAATGTGGGTATCGGAGGCCCTTGGAGTAATGCTCAAGTGGCGTGAAAGCCAGCAATACAACCAACGTGTACTATGGCGCCGTTGTCTATGGGAAGTAATCTCTTACCATAGAGAAGACCCGCTTCTCCGCTGGCCGCTCTACTAGAAAAAGTCATAAAATTATAATTTTTTAGTCTCTAATTTGAATTAAATTCGTATTGAATTATTGATTACTACAAAACTCAGAAACACATAACATTTTAAAATTAATAACTGTATGATTCTAGCCAGTACCAATAAAAGTGACAAAAACCGATTCCTTTAAATATTAAAATGCTTTGAATGTTCATACTATTTAGTTAATGCATCTTACATATTATATATCTTTCGTGTACCGTACATACATGTAAAATTATCGTTAAGATTCACACTTAGCTGTGCTCCAAACAACATTGAGATTTAAAAAAGAAAATTATCGCAAACGATATATTTAGTGCAATCAGACGAGAGATATAACGGGTTGCAGTTTTAAGGCTCTCTTGACCTGATTGAGAATACACCATAAAGAATAATACAATAATTCAGATGGAACGCCTACAAATTTAAAGGGATACGGTAATTTTATTATTTTCGAATTGTTTTTATAAATTGGGTCACGGGTTCATTGTCCGATGAAAAAAGGATGTTTTTTTAGTTCTATTTAACGAATCGTCTTGCTATTCTTTTCTACATATACATCTTATCTCATTATTATTAAAATATTGAAGATTTGAAATTTTCCTCCATTTGTTAAGAAAATAAACAACAAAATATTTTTTTTATTATACAGCGGGAAACGGGGTAGAAGAGGCTGTGAATGTAAAAGATTGTGTCGTCACTCATGGATAGGTATCCACACACAGGCACAGGTGTGCAGCAAACCACTTTTTGGCTTTGATTGATGATTTGATGGTGTTAGCGGCTTTTGAGCCATTTTTACAGGATAACTAAGTCAGCGTCCGACACTTACAAAATATTTCAAGGTAAGATATACAATGTAATTCAGACGAGGAGACCCAATCTGTACTTCACTATATTCTGATGGTGATGATATTCATCATTCATCATCACTTCAGCCGTATGACGTCTACTGCTGGAGATCGGCCTCCCTTTTGGACCACCATGCATTCCTGTCGGAGGCGACCTGCATCCAGCGCCTACCGGTGTCCTTTTTGAGGACGTCTGTCCATCTTATGGGTGGACGTCCTACGCTGCACTTGCTAATCCGTGATCCACTCTAGCACTTTTCGGTGCCATCGGCCATCTGCTACGGACAATGTGACCTGTCCGTTTTCACTTAGCTTGCTAAATCGACGGGCTATGTCTATGACTTTAGTTCGACTACGGATCTTCTCTTTTCTCATTCGATTACGTAGCGAAACTCCGAACATAGCCCTCTCTATAGCTCGCTGAGTGACCCTGAGCTTTGATATGAGGCCGATGGTGAGAGTGTCATCACCATATAAGGATGCTAAAGTAGGACTACCTTTGTACCTACTTCTAAACAATATAAAGAAAATTAACAAAAAACATGCTTAGTTTTAATGAATTCATAAAGTGATTCGCAAGTTGTCAGTGCCACTTTCGTGGGCAATCCCAATCATTAGAAAATTTATTTTATCGTCCGTATTTTTAAAAGCAATCAATAATCTTAAATCTCACAAGGTCGTCTTCCACAGAGATATTTAAAAGTGGTAAAAACATGCATTTCACTTGATCATTTTTATATATTTTTAATTTTTAAATGTGAATTTTTTTATGAAAACGGTGGCATATGAACAGGAGGCTCACCTAAGGGGAGCTGTCGCCCGCCGATATACACTCCTAGCCCTTGTAGGGCTGCGGGGACGTTGCCGGCCTTTGAGGAATAGAAAGTTGATTCCACATAGTAGTCGTGTGCGTTACAAAATACCTGAAAAAACATGAAATTATATATGATTTGCATTAATTTCTGTTTAAATTAAGTAAATATATATATAGATTATAAATATATATTTCTTATTCTATATATATATATATATCTAAAGAAAAATTAGAACAATTATAATCTAGTAAGTAAACCAATATTTACTTGTAAGGGGTTAAGATAAAAAAAAATCCATGATATAGTGCGCTACCGAAAAGAGTATTTATTTTGTGACTAATACAAACATTTTTGGGATATGGGCAAATCCCAAATTCTAATTTACCATGAAGTATTGAACCAAAGCATTTATATTATAACACAAAACGTCCTCAAAGGTTAACTTCAATTCCGGATAAAGGATGATTATTTCGATCACTGGTTGAATCATCATAATAATATAATTTCTTTATTAGTTACAAGAATAATATTTTAAGATTCAGTAAAGTTACAGAGTTTATGAATACTTTTATAGATAATAACTTTATTACTATATAAATAAGACATATCGTTCATAAAAATAATATTTTAAACCATTATTGTTGAATGCAAAATGAACAGTTTTGAATTATTTACTGATACAGGCATTTTAAATTTTTCTATGGGATTCAACTGTGCAACACATACTTAAATTCAAATGTTTGATCAAAAAAAAACTAAAATTTGTTTGTTTTTGTTTATTTTAATGAATAATATAATAATATTTAATGCTTTTGTTTGACAAGATAGTAATCAAGGACACACTAAGGATATGTGATTTTGATTGACACAAAACAAAATCGTAGCTCATTCGTAGAGTTCCGTAGCAAAATTATATTGTTGCACATAAAATTATTAAAATTATAAATACAGCTAGAATTACACCATTACCCATTTTGCATTAATACAGTGTGGGATGTAAATAAAATCTTAGATTTATGTCGTAACTTTTTACTTAGAATATATTTATTCTATATAAGGTGTAGATTTTGAGATAGTTCATACTATAGTGAATTTTATAGTCCATGACACCTTAAACATATATATAATTAAAAGTTTATTTTTTGTAATAAAATAATATATGTTTTTGCCTATTAATCCAATTTAGGTAATTTGCAATGTAGTAGCATTCGGTGTAAGATATTGTTTAAGGAAATGATGAACTACTTTTTAAATCATGATTTTTTTTAAATGGGAGGCAAATATACCGTAGGATCAACCGGGATAAGTAGCCCGCTAGGTATATACTGCTATATCCCCACTTAAGAGGAAACATATGTGGAAAGGAAATTAAATTTTATTTGCATTATTCTTTCAATTAGATCTTTAATTTTACGCCAAAAAATGCCCATGGGCGATAGACAACTTAACTTTGATGACCCACTTGTTCGTTTGTCTCCCGTACGTAAAAGAATTACCTTTTCAACCATCGTAATAATATAAAACATAATAAAAGTAACAGTTTATAATGGCTTATATATAATATCAAATGTGTATATAACATATAAAAACGGGTATTTCCTTCAAACTTCTCCGAAATATTTCCAAAAAATTGGATTCTCCAATAACAATGGTATGCCATACATATGCATATGTGTGTGCGTGACACACACGTACGAGTTGATGTTGTAAAAGTATAAAAGCGAAGCGTCGATTTCGAAATCAACATAATGATTTGAAATCTTCAAACGAGTGCAGCAAACACATAAGTGAATAGATACCGCAATAGTGATTTCAGTGTAGTGGCGAACTGTGTTATTTTTTTTAATATTTCGTGCATTCAGGATGATCGCTTTGGTGGTAATATTTTTTAAAATTCAGTTAAATATTCCTTATTGTGAATGTTAATATTTAAAAAATGTATATTCGCTATGTTTACAATTTTATATTTTTAAAAAAAAATCTAATATAGAATTGTTTAGCGAAAGAATTTCCTTCATTTCATAAGTTGTAAATTAACAAATAATTTTATATTTAGATTTATTATAAAATTAATATTATTTATTTTGCAGTGTCTGATCGCATTATGCGCGGGAGTAGCTTTTGGCTCGCCGATCGAGGACGGCCGTTGGAATCCCTACAACTACGGCGATAATGGCAAGTACGTAAATGCCAACTAATATACATTAGCAATACAATTTTATGCATTCCTATGATAATTTTATAAATATATTTGGTATTTTATACAACCTAGTCTAGAAAAACCTAGTCAAAGCTACATAGCGCAAAGTATTAAATTTGAAAATAGAATTTGTATTTTTAACATGATATTCAAGAACGACACAGAATATTCAACCTAAAATGGTAGTTGTAATTGAAACGTTGGTTCTACTGAGCTTCGCTAAGTGAGTGAGGGTATCGGAGTCCCTTAAAAAAGCCGGCGACACAACCAATTCGCGGTTTACGGCGCGGTTATTTATGGGCGGTGGTGTTCTCTTACCAAATAAGAGATCCACCTGCTCCATTGTCCGCTATAGAATGTAAAAAAAACTAATAAAAAAATTATCTTATAGCATTTACTACTTCCAAAATATTATTGAAACAATTTTTGTATTCAATTGCAAAATATAAATTGAAGCTAGGATAAGACAGCTGCCAACAATTGGAGCTTACTGAAAAAATATTAGTCTTAATATCCTTTGTCTCTACATAGATTTCTCTAAAAATATAGCTTCCAAAGGCAATAAAAGCCTTATCTGTGCCGACCCTTTATCACCATTTTAAAGGTATAGGGGTGCTTTGTAGGTAAATAAATTAAATTCAGTGAAATACCACGGACATCAGATGTATATTATAAAGAATTTATTTATACTCTGTTATCGTAAAGTACAAAGTAAGTAATTGGTACAGATTATTCAAACTCGAAATTTAAATCTTTGTTCAAATTAAATATTGTTCGAAGTATTTCTTCCTAATAAACCTATTGTTAAAAAGTACATTATTTATATATCTTGGCCTTTGGATGGCCTTAGCAAAAATTCTTCTATTGCATCTATGCCACGTTAAATGCTTATCGAAGCAAAAATGTATTAAATTACTAGTGAGGATAACTTATGTTCAATCATCTTTTTCTTCATATTTTTTCATCGTTTTTATAAGTTACTTAACAAGGTTATTGCCTTTTACTGGAAAGTATTAGCTAGTTTTGTAATGATGTTTGACAAAAATGTTTTTAATTTACTAAAAAACTTGTTCCAGGTACATACCCTCAAACGAAGGAAAATACATCCATATCCCGAATCCATACATTCACATAGACAACCCCTATGATGGTGGTTATGGACCATATGCCCATGAGCACGATCCCTACATCAGCGCCGCTACACAGGACACATACAAATACGTCCTGACTAATGCTGAGGATAATCCCTACTACAAGGATGGTTATTATAAAAACAATGGAATCAAAATTATCAGCCAAAAGCATAACTACAAAGAAGATAAATACGATTTTGAGTGAGTATTTTTTACGCTTTATAAATATATTTTAAAGTAGATTATAGTTGCAACAACAGAATCCCCGTGTGGCATTGGTTTTCTAGAACATATTTAGACTATTCCTGATAAACAAACCACTTTTTTACGGCATTTTATACTTCAAAACCGAATTCATAAACTAAACAATTGAAGCAGCTACGTGATTTTATAAAATCTACACTCTAATCTTTAGAATACAAAATATATTGACATAAGTATTACGTCTATTACATTTTCAAAATGTATGAAAATATAGGTGTCCCATAATAAACATTTAACAAGATTTGAATTAAGTAGAAACCAGTTTTTAGTCTCTTAATTGTAAGATTTTTATTGAATCATAAAGTACAATATTCAGCTTTTTAAATTTACGGCTCTACCTTTTTTGAACCCATTGTCTCACAAGTAACATAGTGGAAATTCCACTTGTGTTTTATAAGTCGATATTTTCTTTAACTGTGCATATTATTACACAGTATGCTTCAATTTCCACAAATTTTACACGTTTATCTTCGAAACGAAGCGAAGCCTTTTAAAAAATATAGTAACGCACTCGTGAATTCGCCAAAAAGCGTCCCATTCATCTGTTAAATACTGAGGGCACAGAAAACATACACCCAACTCAAGGATGCCATAGATAAAAAAATATTGCAATAATACTTCCGCATTTCAAACATCGTATTTATCAAAAACTGGATTAATTTATGATTTCCTTATAGCGTTATAGAATAGAAATTTCAATATTTAATAGGCCTCATAAAATTCCATTAGCATTAATCTTATATTATTTTACTATTTAAAGATTACCATACAATCTCAACCTTACTCAAATATCGTATAGATATCGAAATGCATAAATTACCGTTATGTTAATTTGTCTAGATGATATTCTGTATTAAAGAAACCAATATAACTGAACCCCAGCTTTGTACTGTTAATGAAGACTTCAAAAGAAGTATTATACTTACTTCTACATAATATTATCGTTAATAATATTTTTAAAAAATAACAACATTTTAGTTCTAAGTGATTTTAAATTACATACATATGTTAAAGTTATTTCGATTTGTTTTGCATTTTTTTTATTCTATAGCAGACAGCAGAACATGTATGTCTTCTAAATGGTAAGAGAATGAACGCCCATGAACAACCGCACCACAGTCCACGCATTGGTTGTGTTGCCGAATTTTTACGCCGTTCAAGCGCAAGTTTTAAGTACCTCCGATATTCTCACTTGTTCACGCTGAGTATTATGTGAGTACGTGGTATGACTTTGCATATGCATTTTTCTCTTTAAATAGATAAATAATACCCATGTTAGTTAACCGGCAGTCATTTCATAATATTTACGTCCTACAAAAGGAGAAATATCGACCCGGCAGTATCTTAAATCTTCGTTAGTCATACGTAAACAGGTTTACGCTGCACATTACAATTAAAACACTAAATAATTGCTTTATTATACACCCGGAAGCGTGGTGTATTCTTTCATTTAAAAACGTTGCATAGAAAGTCCTAAAACCTATGACCCATTCACTAATTTGGCGCGTATTAATCTAACATGTGGTCGAAGTTCAAAAACATATTTACAATAGTTATTGACATTAAAAAATCAGACATCTGACTGTCAATGTCATATAGATGACTGTGAACTTTGGTGTATTAAGCGATGTATAAATAAATAACTTATATCAAATTATCAATATATTATTTATTTTGAGATTATTTAAAGCTTTGATAATGAAAAGTGTTTAGTTTTAATGCAATTTTCTTTAGGTTCTTTGTGCTTTTGCTACAAGTAACGCGTCAAATTTAGTGATATTTTCTAAAAAAATTATTTTTCCTGATTTTTGTGAAAAGTTGGTAGAGTTTTAAAAAACTATTCTTATTTTTTAATTCTCTCAATTATTTTGTTTTGAGATTTTATGTATAAAATTAGTGAATTTTGTAGCATAAACTATTGGCAATGTGCAAAAATTAAGAAAAGTGAGTCAAAACTCTCAATAAAAGACCTGTAAAATCCTTAAAAAATATATCTTTTAAATTCGTTATATAAAAACTAGTATAATAATTATATATAGAATTGCAATACATGTTAATGAAATTAAATAAACAACATTATCTTTGCAGTTTCGAGACGGAGAATAAAATTCGCGGAAAGGAAGAGGCAATTTTGAAAAACCCCAACACAATCGACGAGGGGATCGCTTCAAAGGGCTTCTACGAATATATTGGTCCTGATGGATTCATGTACCGAGTTGACTACACGGCCGACGAAAACGGATTCCGTCCGAAAGTGAAGCGCCTGGAAACGCCCTACTCCGGCAAATGGGTGCTCGAAAAAGTCAATTAGATGAATACAATCGCCAAATAACTGCCTCACATCGTCAATCAGTATTTTCATAGACTATACTCATTGCATGCACCGTTCGGCATTCGTTCAAGTCACGAACTTCACGCCCACGACATTCAAATAAATCCCGAATTTAATCATAGACAAACTTATAAATCATGTGAATTTAATAAGTACAAAGTTGTCATGAACGTTCCACTAGGAGAATTGTGTCTAAGTAGACATATAATTTATATTTAGCGTTAAGAACTTAGTGTTTTCGGATTAAGCTACGTATTTATAAAATGTGATAATAAATTTATATTCGCCAGTAAACAAATTGTTTTAACACAAAAACCCCATTCGCGCATCTGCACTGTTATCGGGCGATGATCGTATTTTATTCGTTCTCATTATTTTTGTGAAATATTAGCTCGTATAACTTAACACATGCATCGAAGTAACAAAGATGGTTAAATTATGATTTATGAATTCTAAAGAAAGCTTTTAAATTATTTAATTTGTAAATCAATTATAGTTTATTTATCTGCCTCGGAAGAGTCATGCTGACGCATATGCTGTCACATTAATTTGACGATATCATCTATAACTACCACGATCTCATAGAATATCTGCGTAGAATAATATTTTTACCGTGATTCACTACGCGAGTGAATATAGCGGAGGTCAGTTAAGTTATACAAGTAAAGCGGCGTAAAAAGCCACCAACACAACCAAAGTGCGTATTGCAGCGAGGATGTTAAGAGCGGTCGTGACCTTTTAAAATTAGAGGACGCGCCAGCCCCGCTATCCGCTATATAATTCAAAATTGACTGAATAATATTTTTTTTATTTTGAGAATGTTTAAGCTAACCAAGTAATTTAATATCTTCTATATATCTCTCAAAATACTTATAACTTAATATCCTCAATTTCAATTTTTGAAAGTTCTAGAAGATTCTTAATTAAATAAACGACACTATTTGATTTCCTTAGAGGATTATAACGCTTTATAATGCATGCAGCATTAGATTGAAAAATTATTGTAATTTTATTTTTATCACCACATTACTGTATGTTGTAATATGGTGCTAAAATGTACGTAAAATTAAACCAAAAATCAACGTACGTCAATAAAATCAAAATCGACCTCGCAAATAAAAATTCCATTTGATAAGTTATGATGTGGCAAAAAAACTGAAACTAAAATATTTTATTTTGCAATGTAAGCTTTTTGCGTAAAATTTTAATCACCATATAAACATCCAGAACTAAATATGTGATTCATCGTATATTCTGGTATAAAAAATGTTATACATCCATCATATATATTCTTTATTTATAGTATAGCGGGCAACGAAACAGATGGGATTCCTCTATGATAAGAGATCACTGCCGCCCATGGTCAACCACATCACAATCCGCGCTTATGTTGTTTTGCCGGTGTATTGCCGCTTTAAAGGTCTATTTTCAAGAGCCTCAAATATCTTCATACACTCAGCAATATAGTCCAAATGATATTTCACGCTGGTATTCTGTGTGCGCGTATCACTTTGAATGAGCCAGCACAATTAGTGAGTTCAGCATATGCCTTAGCTTGGCACGCCCACTGGTGTGACACTACAGGGCCACATCAATATCATCCAAAGACATAATAATTGTATTTTTTTATTCGAAACGGGAATTGAACCTATTTATCTCGCGTCATAGGGTTATAAGATGACTACTAACTTCAGACCTTATAGGCCTTAAAGCCTTTTTTGACCTGTTACAATTTGGTTTGACGAACAGATTAGACGATTATTGATTGCCCATGGAAAGCGGTGACCTCTCACATTGTCCATGACACTCGCCCCGTAATCCAAGCTTTGATTGTGTAGCCAGCATTTTACGGTAAACTTAGTGTGCCTCCGGTATTCTACGTGAATATATTATAAAAGATGTATTGGAGTTCGTGTAAAACCGATATAAAATTACATATTTACTTCAACGGTATAAATCATCTTAATTAAAATCATGCGTTCTAAAATTGTCTTAGCTTAGGCTTTTACAGAGCAAATTGACCGGGGATATTGCCAAGTAGCCGGCGCCGAAATCCAGACGCAGTGCGAACAGGATCATACTGCAGTGCGCACAGTTCTTCGACTTATGCCTCTTATACATCTCTTGCCAAATAGGTCTTCAGCATTTAATATACTTAAGAAATACACAGTGCAAGGAGTGGTGATTATCTGAAAAACACGTTTTAATTTAATACATTGAAATGTAAATGAAGCGGTTTGGAGTATTGCAACCTGATGTTGCTACCTTGTTACGCGGTCTACTTACGGTTAATTTATTGTATCGTTTCTGATTAATTTAAATTTTGAAGTGATTGATATATAGTTGGTTGTATTATAAGATTTATTTAAAATAAACCATTTTACGCAAAAAATTTCAATATTGGTTCCTTACTATTTAGTTTCTTCTGTTGCTTGGAATAAAAAAGTATTAAACGGTTGTATTGTGTTAAAAGTAATAAAAGTAAACATTTTAACGCTAATAATTTTAGTAAAGGTTCCATTATTACATACCTAGTTGCTTCATTTTATGTAAGTAATTATAAGTGGAGACCATTCGAACTTTTTAAATTAAATAGTTTTTATAGTATCTATCAAAAGATTTATATAAAGGAATAATTTTGGCACACTTTAAAACAAGTTTTAGTATAAAAACCATTTAAAAAGCTTTTGTTTTATTTTAAAGAAATAGATAAGTAGAAAAAATTATTTCAAAACTAATTATTTACGGTAACGTTTTTAATACATTTTAAGTGTGGGAAGTATGGATAATGCATAGTAAATACATTCATTTATTTTAAGTAAATAGTTTAATACTAGTGTGTAAATTACATTACTAAGTAGAAGACAATATTTTTTGTTTGAAGCATTTATTAATGATATGCTTTTTAATTTTAATTTCTTTCTATTTGAAATGATTAGTAATTGCTTTGAATATTAGAAACATTAAAATAATTTATTTTAATGCTACTAATTTTAGCATGAATTCCATTTAGCAATTTTTTCATTCGCTAGAATTAAACAATTGTATCACAATGTCATGTAAAATATTTTAATGCTATTTAATAGTAATACCAATTTCATTAAACATTGTTTCATTTTCTCTCAATACATAGAAAAATGTAATTCAAAACGTTTATTGTGTAACTAAAAGCGACAAAATCTTTTACGGTTATATGTTCTACTACCTACAAACATCAGGTGTTCTAGATTTTTTTATGGTATAACTGATAATTAAGCAGGTGGGTATCATATATGGAACACCTACAGAGAACAACGCCGTCCATGGACAACCGCGCCACAGTCCGCGCTTTGGTTGTATTGCCGACATTTTAGGCTGCTTAAACGACATTTTCAAAGGCCACCGATATCCTTACTCACCCAGCGAAAGACAGTACAAGTACCGTTTCAAGTAAAGCTATCATTTCCTGCTGAATATTCTGTGAGCCCTTGATACCACTTCAGATGAGCCGGTTCAAATAGTGCATCAGCTTGGCTCTTCCACGGATATTGTGGATATATAGCTTAAATGTGATTTATAAGAGAATTTATTAACTTGTTAGATCATAGTTTGTAACAATTTCCCGGTTGGCAATGGCCGGAAACATTGGCGTCTGTTGGCTTAATTGGCACTAGACCAACTTTCCGAAAGAAACCTTTTGTATACGTGACGCGGTTAGATGAAAAAAAAGCGATAATTAAATTATTTGTTTTTTCTTCCTTAACGAAAAACAGATACTCTCTTTATAATATTATTCGTTCTCAGTCTCTTTTTACGACTAAAGTTTTGCCTTTATATTGGGATTTGTATTCAAAAGGGTTATCCCAAATAAAAGAATTGGAATGGTGCGTTGTAAATTGTATATTTAATTTAATGTTTCATTTTTTAAGATTATAAGGTTACTTATAAGATTACTTATTAATATGTGATGTTGAGCTGGACGTAAAGAATTTTTAAAGTTATTTAAGTTAGATTTTATGAAAATTAATGTTTATTTACGTCAATGTGTAAAATATGATTTATTTATTATAGTAGATCGTTGGTAATATAGTAAATATAAGATTGTGATATTAATATTTTACAATTATATAATATCATAGTTTCAGAACAATGAATTTGTCCAATAATATATATACATAAATTGAATATATTCACATAGAAAGCCTTTTTTTGACCTCTTACAATTTGGTTTGGTGAACGGATTAGGCGATTCCTGACTGTCCATGGACAGCGGTGACTTCTTATATTGTCCATGACAATCGCCCCATAATCCAAACTTTGATTGTGTAGCCGCCTTTTTACGATAAACTTATTGGGCTTCCGTACTCTCACTCAGCGAAAACAGTTCGAACTCGGTTTCAATTCTTTAAGCCCATGGTATCATATTAGTTGGTCCAATTAGTCGGCTCTCTCTCCTGATAAAAACAAATAGAAAACCTTTTTTGAAGTATAAATGTAGAATTTTCTAGAGTTTATTTAAATTAAACGTCATCTCTCATCTCAGCTAACAGGAAATGCCTTAAGGCAAAGCCTTTTCTGTCAGTGCATTACGGCTCTTCTATAAAAGGGACAATAATTATTCGTCGTTGTTTAAACCATCTCTATGTTTGTCTGTTGCATCGTATGTATTTATTAAACGAATTGACTGGATTTTAATCCGTTTATATATTTAAATATGTTGATAAAATTTAAGAAAAGTATAAAAACACATAAAACCGTTGTCGGAGTTTAATATTTCACTTTAAATGATACTTGTTTCATTAAGTTTAATGCCAACGTGTAGATAGAAACATTGCTAATTATGAAAATCTCATTATAAATTTTAAAATTTTTTTGTTATCAATTTTAAAAAGTTATAGCAAAAGTCAACGCGACACTCGAATTTCGTAACACGAAACGTTCAGAAATTTATAACTAGACTACTTGTTGGTAGGATTTATGCTACTTAATCATAAATTTTACAAATCTCTAGATTTTGTTTTAATTTCTCTTGGATTTGAGCTTAAAAATTCACGTACAACATGTGTTAGGTTTTGTGAAAGCAAGTGTTTATTACAATTTAATATTGGTACAAGTTCTTGGAAATAAGAAAGATTCGTTCAAGTTGAACTCGTCAAATTAATGAACATAGTAATTTTGATAAACCTCTCTATATCCTTAGTAATTCTTTAGATACAGGTAGGTACTATTCAAATACCTTTTGATCTCTCAAGATCCACGTAGCTAAATGGTCTCTAAGTCTATTACGAAGTGAGAGATATCGGGTTCGACCCCGGTTAAAATAAAATTTTACAATTTTTTGGTCTTTAGAATTGATTGACCGGGCGAGTGTTTTAACACTGTCTTATCCGTGAGAGATGCATGCTGAAAGATACGCTGTCGCATAAATTGGACCGACTCGTCCGAAGTGATACCACAAGCTTACAGAATACCAGCGTCAAACATTACAAGTACTGTTTTGCTTAGTGAATGAGGATATATAGACCTGTGAAATTAAACTATAGCGGCGTAAAAAGCTGACAACACAACCAAAGCGCGAATTGTGGCGTCGTTGTCCAGGGTTATTGATGATCTTCTACCATAGAGATTACCTGCTATACATTTAAAAAAAAATAATTAATTTAATATTTGGGCATCTGAATTAACCACAATGTTCAATACAATTATTATCATATGCTTTCAAAAGTCAATAAGGAACAATTTAAACATAATTATGAAGCGAAATAAATTTAAAATAGACAATCCATGTGTTAAGCCATTGTCAAGCTTAATCGTTCGCCACTTACAAAGTATCAAAGAACCGATTTATTTACCGTTCAACAAATTGTCCATTGAAATACAATTCTTTCAGTTAAACCACATTGAAATAACATAAAAGTTTGTCCGAGTCTCTGGACCAATTCCAAATAAGGTAACTGTCGCCGGCATCCGCCGGGGCCAAGTAGAACTTTACCCGGTCCGTGTAACTTATCTTTAGACTTTATGAGAAGGGAATAAGGTTGAAAATATATTTAACGGACGTAAAGCTTAAGCTATGACCAACTGCTCGCTTCCGGACTCGTTGGCTACTCGCGCAGTTTTATAGTTTGCGGATTGAATTTGTAGGTGCTTATTACAAAGGTTATACTTTTAAAAGGGTTTAAAATGGTTGTAACATTGTTTATGTTCAACATTGAAAAATTTTATATAAAAACTCAATTAACAATGAGAGAATGAACAAAATGTAAATTTAAGAATAACCATATTTGGTAGTGTAATAGTTAAATCAATATTTAAATTATATTGACTAAAGAATGGTATTATTCAAATGCAAATATTCTTTATTGATGAAGACATGACTACATTATTTTATAAATCACGCCCTTATGATGCAGCCTTATATTTTATTACCACCAGTTCTGGACGATTGCCTCGTCCAGAACTGGTGGTAATAAAATATCTCTCTGAGATCTGGTAAGTAGTCCTTTTTTACATGAATATTTTTTATGGTATAGCGTACCACAGAGCAGGCGGGTTTCCTATAAGTTAGATGTGTTGCCGGCTGTTTATGCCGCTTAAGCAGCATTTTTAAGGGCCTCTGATATCCTCACTCACTCAGCGTAACACAGTAGAAGCTCTGTTTCAAGTACAACTACCATTTAACGTCTGAGTATTCTGTGAGTCCGGGTGTCAGTTCGGACGTGCCGGTACGTCAGAATAAGCATGGCTCTCTCACGGGTGCGACATTATATTTGCCCGGCCACTGTCAAGGCCTTCCAGTTAGTTATAATTATCCGAACTGGAGAGGAACCCGATACTTCTCGCTTCATATTAGTCCCATTAAATCGCTTAGCTACGAGGCTCTCAAACAGAAACATTCAAAAAATACATTCTCGTTTTGTAATCAATTTCCATTACCCAATACTTAAATGGTTCTGGCTACTTTCATCTCATTACTTTTATTTACTTCAATTATAACAAACACATTATGCCGTCATATCCGTGAATAAAAACGATTCTTTATAATGTTAGCATGGTACCTCTTCAGATTGGTATTTTTGAATAAAATTCGCTCGCTTTTATTATTGTATTTGTAATAAGTAAGCATTTTTACATTGGGTGGTCGCCAATTTAGATATTTCATACGGAGATATAATGGTTTATCAATATTTTACATTAAATATTGTCTGTTGATGTTTCTTAAATTAGATATCCCAAATAACCTAACTGTATTTTCAATAATTTTATAGTGTTACTTTGTATCAATCGATAAATAATTTATGTAAATTTGAATTTTATTTTTATTTCATTTCCATTCAAATGCTAAGCGACATAGTATCATCTAAAACCACATAATTCATGTAATAAAATAAACAAACATATTTTTAGGCATATTTTTTGAGAGCCTCGTAGCTTAATGGTGTTAAAAGTGTACCATGTACGCAGCAAGTTTTGACAATAAATAAAACCTTATGTAAGTGCAATAATTCAATTAGTAAATTAACCAGAAATATAAAGACATTACAGAAAATAAGATCTTACAATCGTAAAACAGCTGGTGGAAAGAAACCGTTTTGAGAATAACGTATGCTAAAAAATGCAAACAGGAAAATTTAATGGTTCGTAAAGTGAACTAGATGGAACAGGGATTGTCCCCATATAAAACTTAACCGTTCTACCCTAGACAGAGAAATAGACATTTATTTCACGGTTGTTTGTCAAGATAATAAAAATTACCTAAACTTTGGCCTATAAAAAATTACTCACAAGACAGGTTTAATTACTAAAAAAATAAATTTAGAGAGATTCAAAGGGTTTTTAAGGAATTGACAACCAAACAGTAATTCAGACGATTCAAAATATGTGACACAAAAATAACTACGTATCACTAAAAGGCCGCAACACACTTGGAAATCCTGCAAGGGCTGGGGATGTCCGTGGGCGGATGACCTCTTATGCTGTCAGCCCCCTACTTGATTACCACCGTTTTATTTAAAATAATGTATTTATGCAAATGTCAGTTTGTAGTATTTTAAAGACAAAAAATGCTAATAAAATCTATGGAGTTTATACCTTGTGGAGATATGTAGTAATTCGCAACAATAAAAAACATTTCATAGTTTATAAATTATTTCAAAAAGAACGTCCTACATCTATATTTCACATAGCCACTAGTGCATATTCTTAAAAACTAAAGTACATACATAACCTATTTTGCACAAACAAGAAAAACAGTCAGTTAAATATATTTTTTAAATGTTTTCATATTAAAAAGCAGTGTAAAAAGCCGGCAACATAACTAATACGCGGACTATCGCGCGGTTATCCATGGGCGTCGGTGTTTTCTTACCATATAGGAGAACCACCAGTTCTGTTATCCGCTATATAATAAAAAAATGGCAAAAAAAACATTTGTCTACACAGTATGGCTAAAGAGCTCACCCACTGTAATATGACCTATTATATCTTTAGTATTATGGATATAAATTCATATGTTATATGATATAATACATTGTAATAATAATCATAAATTTATACAGTATCAGCAATATGGTTTTTGGAAGTACTGCTTTCAAGTATTGAGATTTATGAAATGTTTGCATAACATACTCACATCCCCTTAACATCCGCTCCAACCCCAATCATAAACATACCGAAACGCAATTTTCATGTTACTCTCAATAGCTTAGAAAAACAAGTGATTGTATTTAACCATTTATTTACTACCCTTCAGGGATGAAAATTTTAAATCAACATTATATTAACTAATGGAAGTTAAGTGGGAGAAAATTTCGCTGATAAAAGATTCAAGAGGCACTTTTACATACTAATAATATGAAAATATTAATAGTTTTATAACTTATTATTATAACTGATTTGTAGGCCATTAGTAGACCAAATCTTGCTCGTCCGAAGTGATACCACTGGCTCACAGAATACCGTGAAAAAGTACTTCTACTGTTTTTTGATGGCGTAAAAAGCCGACAATTTCTAAGTTCCAGATCAGGAATCGAACTCATGGCTTCAAGATGGCTTACAAAATCGATCAGCCGTGATCTATAATTTAGATTTTGTTATATCCTGTTAAGTTAGATATACTATTTTCACTTGTGCAGATAAATATGAAACGTATAATTTAGATTTGAATTAAAGACGTCTTTAATTTTAGTGTTAGATTGATTTTATAGTATAGCGAACACCGTCGCCCATGGACAACCGCGCCACAGTCCGCGCGTTGCTTGGGTTGCCGACTTTTTACGCCACTTAAGTGTCATTTTTAAGGGCCTCCGATATCCTCACTCATTCTACGAAACACTCTGTGTTTTTAACTTTGGACGAACCTGCACAACTGGTGCGTCAGCATATTTTTCAGCATGGCTCTCCCACGTGATATTAATTTTGGATATATTTATTTATTGGGAAGATTTATTTTTTAGCATTGCAAACACTTACACAAACTTTATTGTTTAAGTAAAGGCAAATTCCAAATTTGCATTAAATTTTGGGACAACTAATATATTTGAGTAATAACAGATAAAATTAGTCTAAATTCCTAGTTTTCGAATTACTTTATCTAGTCAGTATACAGCAAGCTAACCCCTATAATTCAAAGATCTAGGAACCGTGTTAGCGAGCTGGCGTTACTCCAGAAGTATTATAGCGAAGATCATTTATTTCTTACACTGAACTTTAGCCTGTGTATTGAACTTTGGATGCCAACAGTTTTACATTGACCATTTTACATATTAACATTATATTTTATATGACTATCTACGTAATAGAAGCTGGAAGGAGAGCTATTTTGGTATTTATTTTATAAATGTTAAAACTTGTAGTCTGTTTGTCTTTCTTGTAAGTCACCGCTAAGATCTTCCCGGTCTAAATACCGGATCATGGAAATAAATAAATAATCGAAAACCATACTGCAGCATATGCCGATGCATTAACTGAGTCAGCTCATCCGAAATGATACCACGGGCTCTCAAGATACTAGCACGAAACAATAGTTATGATTCGGTGACTGAAATATGGGAGGATCCTTGAAATTACACTTCTCAAGCGGCGTTAAAGGCCGACAACATATACGGCGGTGATAGATCTGATGATGATGAGTGGAAGACACGTCCATGTTGGCCGATATATTATAAAAACATTTAAGACAAACTTGGCTTTGTTGGAACCTGTACAACGAAAAAAACAAAAAACAAATTCTTAAACGATTAATGCAAGTCGAGTGTCACTTCAGTATTTAATTAAACGAAAGTGAAAAAAGTAACTGAGAAGGTAAGGGTAATTTGTCAAAATTAATTAAAAAGAAGACGAAGCAACTAACGAAATCGTGGCCGAAAGCCCGAGAACACAATGTCGATGCTGAGAATCTAGACTTTCTAGAAACAAAACATGAATTATTTAGGCAACTTAACAATCTCATCAACCGACCTATAACAATGAAAAGGCTTATAGAGAAAGACATACTTACTTAATTTGTTGCTAAATAAAATAAATAAAAATAAAATAAAATAAATAGTAGTAAATAGTAAATATTATTATTTTATCAGAAATAAATTAATCTATAAACATAGGAAAAATATATTTATCGTGACTTTTTTTATTTAGGGGAAGACAAACTGGTTGGAGAATTATATAATCAAGCAAGCGATCCACCACCCAAGATCACCTTTAGCCTCGGTTGGCCGCTGGTAAGTTGACAGCCTCTATCGGATAGGTTTGAAACTGTTTTAATTTAATAGTTCCACAAACAATCTACTTGCCACCGGTACTTACATCTACAAGCCCTCTCGAAAACCCACCATACTTATTTATCCCCGGCCTTTTGTCAAAGCAAAGTCAACATTTCTTTATTCAGTAAAAAAGTTAGGTACTTTTAATCATCAACAAAGTTGAATTTACACCTGTTCCAAACCTACGCCTGTCCTAATAAAGAATTTAAGGTTAAGTTAAATGGCCGTTCATCTTTCCGTCCTAGCTAGCTCGATTCTATCCACCCTCATCCCAACCACCATCAGTTTACCCAGGTTATCGGGTTCTTTCCTGACAGTATGGCCAAAATAATACATTAAAGAATCTCGTATTGACTCGATATTCATTCAGAATTGGCATTTGTTGGACCATTTCACCCGTATATGCAGTCAGCATATGCTGACGCACTAATTGGGCCCGCTCATCTGGGCTCACAGGATACTTAGCTTGTACTGTATTTCGCCGAGTGAGTGAGGATATCGGAGGGTCTTAAAAAATGACGCTTAAGTGGGGTAAAAAGGCGGCAATCAATGCGCTGACTGTGGTTGTCCATGGGCGGCGGTGTTCTCTTACCATATAGGAGTCCCACCTGCTCAGTTGTCCGCTATACTATAAAAAAATAACAGCAAGATGAATTCTAAGAGATTCGTCTGTCAATACCCAGCCTTAAGCGATGACGGGAACTCAAGTGTTCGCCAAGTTGTAGCCGTTTGTTTTCCAGCTAATTACGTCCTTGATGAGGCACTCGCCATCCTCCGCGAGAATACTAAATTATAACGCTTTGAGAAAATAAAACAGCCACCTTGAGTTGGACCCTTGTTCTACACTTGTTAATTACCGTTCAGTTTATTCACGAACTACAGTGTTTAGCAATTGTAATACTAATTACTTATATAACTTGGATATTTTCACATTTAAATAATCAGTTTTTTGAAGAGATTGTCACAAGTCTTCACACTATCTTACCTATAGGAGAACCATGGTAAAGCATATATTTTTAACTCAACTCAAAAGCATTTATTTAAGTAGTCCCTAATTTACATTTTTTTACAGATGCGTCTCCTATATGCGTAGATAACACAGCCGCCCATGAACAACTGAGCCACAGTCTACGCATTGGTTGTGTTTCCGCTTTTTTTCGATACTTAGGTATTTTTAAGGTCCTCCGATTTCCTCATTCACTCATTCAAACACAGTAAAAACACCGTTACAAGTACAACAACTATTTCACGCCGAATATTCTGTGAGCCCATGGTTTTACGGACGAGCCGGCCACTGTGCGTCTACAGGTGATTATATTATATTATATTATATTATGACAGTATTACCGGACCGTGAATCGAACTCAATACTTCATGGTACACCTATTAAACCACTTACCTAAATGAAATACCTGAAGCTCTCTAAATTTTAATGCGTGCATTAATATTATATTTATTTCTTATATTTACGTGGCTTTACCTTAATAAATAAAGAAAAAATATCTATTATATATAAATATTAATAAATTATATCATTCATTATTGCAATATTTTTTATACAGTGATTAATATGAGTATTAATAGTTTAATCTTTAGATACGTACAACTTTACGTATATAATAAAGCAGCAATAAATTATGGAAAATTATGAGATTAAAAATATTAAATAATGAAAACCGGAGTATAGAATAGGTGAATAGTGAAATCTTTGACAAAAGCATGAAGGAAAAGGGGCATAATTCAATCAGGGGTGGCAATTCAGGCTTTTCCATACATAAAAGACCGCATCCGTTGAGGGAGCCACGATTACCCTAACTGAGATTGTTGTTCAACACATTTCTCGTTATTTTTTATGACTAATGTTGAACGAACGTTCAACTTTTGCTAAAAATCAAATTACTTTTAGTATTTTTATTAGTGTTTAGAATATTATCTGTTTTTTATATTATTATATAAATAAGACCTTTTATTTTAATTTTAAAAATACCTACATTTTATATTTTGATAAAGTATTAACGGAAACACATAGACAAAGAGAATAATCTATTTTATATTTAATGTAATGCTGAAATTTTTTAATTGAAATTGTAATGGAACTGTTTAAACTTAACAAATTTAATCTGTTTAAACTAACAAATTTTATAATTATTATTGGTGAGAGACCATCACCGCCCATGGACAACCACGCTACAATCCGAACTTTAGTTGTGTTGCCGGTTTGGACTACTTAAGCTCTTTCTAAGTAGACTTAAGACATTCGCCTGGCTCAAGTGTTCCAATACAATTTATAAATTAATGACAAGTGGGAGAGCAAAACTGAAGCATATGCGGACACATTACATGTATGGTGCTGCTACTGTTTCGCTTAGTGAGTCAGGATATCGGAGAACCTAAAAAATGCCGAACCTAAAAAGCCGGCAACACAACCAATGTGCGTGTTGTAGTGGTCGGTGGTTCTGTTACCATATAGGACATACAATCTTACAAACTGCTTTATTGTCCGCTATCCTACTATGTAAAAAACATCTTTGTAAATTTTTGCGATCGAAACCAAAAAACTTTCTCTGCCAACAAAACAATTGGTATTGCAACAACTATAATATTGGTGTCAAATCGTATATTTTAAATAAAACGGCATCCAACATTCATTTTTATCCAAATTATTTAAAATGGCTCCAAAGTAGGCGATATTTTTGGCAACTTGAAGTTTGAAAGAATTTATAAACAAAGACCGGATTGGAATCTTGTCGTGACGTTATTACCATATTGGAATATTAAAATCTGTTGCTGGAGGCTATTTTAATGCACTCGTGTGTTCGAATTTCCACGCCAAATTCCATAGTTCTATATTCTTAAATTTCACATATTGTTAACTGATCTTTTAGTAAATCAAATATTTTTCCATAGATTTTATATGAAGGCCAATTTTAAATCCGCTTATGTCATATACCACAATTATAAGCGTGAATTAAATTCCTAACAGTTGTACTAACTTGAAATCTCTATATTTAAAATCTTTTTTCGTGTCTTTTTGTGATTCATTTTAATGCTAAATCTTTCATTAACCATAAGCAAGTGAATACTTCTTCACGGGTATCGAATGTGTAGTCTGAACGTTCGCATTGAACATTACCTACTCGAATTTTTAAGCTTGAAGTATTTTTTTATAATACCTTCTAAATTTAATCGAAAAAATAGGCTTAATTTATTTTAATAATTAATTATATAACAAAGAAAAAATAAATTTTTACTAAAAGAATCATCGAGGTGATACAAATTTACCTGAGATATTGACCATTGCTTTAGAACACATTTCCCGTTAACTACAATTAAAGTTCCAGAATAACTTGCATAAATAACTCAGAGAATAGTAATTAAACCTTACAACAAATACAAATTGCCACCAAGACGGAAACGAGGGAAGAACACAAAAAAAAACAAATCGACCTCGTCAATGTGTCGAGCCAATTGAATTTCAAAGCCGACAAGCTACCACAAAATTTATTCAAAGAATAAATCTGAAAATTTGTAGATCTAAAGGCAAAGTGGCGCCGACGCGACGACACAAAGGAATTTCTAAATTTCACGGCTTCCGCTTTGACTGTCTGTATGAGGGGGTTAAGATGACAAACGGTTAGGAAATAGTAAGGAACCGGCCGACAGCCTTCGAAAACAGTTATGTTATTAGGGATGAGATATGAAAATTACTCGACGTGTCGCTGCTGCACTTATTGCACTATCAGTTTAAACGTCAAATTGCAGCCGAAAGTTAAAAGAACAGGAAATTGTTACAGGTTGATATTAACATTAATTTTAATCTCTATATATATTTCTAGAATTATAATCTTAAAGTTTTCAACAAATTAGTTAAAATTATTTCAGTTTATTTTTCAATATGAATTATAAAATAAATCAGTGTTTTCCAATGTGTGGTTCCCATTGGGGTTCGCAAGTATGTTTCGGTGTCCGCGAGGTCATCTCTGGACCATACATAAATTTTAATAAAAACTATAATTTATACCTAATATAATTTTTGCTGTTTATTTTATCTGTGAAAAATGTCCTTGAATTCCTAGGGATACGTGGCTAAAATATGTCCGGGATCGCTGTAAAAAAAAGATTAATTGGCCCGACTCGCCCGAAGTGTAACGACAGGCTCACGAGATCCCAACGTCAAATAGTACTTACTGGTACTGAGCTTCCCTGAGTGAGGATATACCGCTCAAATGTCATAAAAAGACGGCAACACAACCAAAATGCGGATTGCAGCGCGGTTTTCCATGGACGGCTTTGATCTCTCGGCTTATCCACTACACAATAAAAAATCTATTCGTTTCCTCATATCAAATATATACACTATATTTTGAATTTTCTTAACAATAATTAATTATAATATTTATTTATAAATGTATATAGATGTGTAATATCGCCTTGTTTGTATGCTGGTAATACACTCGGCTACAAAATAAAGTGCCTTAAAATTACAAGTAGCTGTGCTGCCCGTTTCGCAACTTTGCTTTAGTTTCTCTCAAGGAGTATTTTCATACAACGAAGTTAAAAGAAAATTCAACATTAGACTTTATAAATTTCATCATATCGTTTTATTCTATTTATCAATGTTCTCTTCAATTTTAAGGTAATATAAAGAGTTACCTTTAATCAGTGAGATTTAGTATATTTTGATTAATATAAATAATTGAAGAATATTTAATTGAAAATATTTTGTACATATATTGTAATCTAGGGCAGTACAAAGTTTAACACAACAATACTTATATACTTTGAGAGCTTCGTGGCTAAGTGGTTTAATAAGTCTACCACGAAGTGAGAGGTATTGGGTTCGAATCCCGGTCCGGACAATTATAATTTAATTTATAATTTATACGGTCACTGGTAGAGCTTGACAGAAGACAGGCGAGTGTAATACTGTCACACCCGTGGGAGAGCCATGCTGAAGCATTTACGGATGCACTAATTGGGCCGGCTCGTCCGAAGTGATACCACGAGCTCACAGAATACTCAACATGAAACGGTAATTGTGCTGTGTTTCGCCGAGTGAAAGCATCGGGGGCCCTTAAAAATGCCATTTAAGTGGCGTAAAAAGCCGGCAAGACAACCAATGCGCGGACTGTGGGACGGTTATCCATGGGCAGCGGTATTCTTTTACGCTGCTAATAAAAAAAATATATATATTTTAGTGCACCAATAATAGTATTTAAAGTAATGTGAAGTAATATTCATATATTAAATATAAAGATTTACTAAGATATTTTACTTGTAATACTGTAAATAAAACTTTTCAAAGATGTTTTTATTATATTTGCTCTTTAAATGGTGAAGGAGTTTTAAATTAATAATTTTAAATACATTTTCTTTTAAATTATTAACTTCTCAATTAATATTAACTTCTCAACAATACTAGTTAATCTGATAAACGTTGTTCCACCTTGTCATTATGGAAATTAACTCTTATCTATCATTGGACCCGCCAAACCTAAAAATTGATACATTTAAAAACATCACTACTATTTTATTAGATCCATGATGTCAGCTACCTACTTACCAAATTTTATGAAAATCTGTCTATCCCTCCATGAGTAATAAATGGTTTAACTAACTGCTATGTAGATACTAGCTGTTAGTTAGTTAGCAAGCATTGTTTTATCATACAAATTATGCAAGTTTAATATTTCGGTGTCGCGCATTTTTATATGCATTATATAGCACTTAGAACACTAGAACTCATATATTTTTCATCGATAAGGCAGGCAGACTTTGAAAACCCAACTACTATAAAAAGCCTATTCATTTTTCAAAGCTATTTTTCTCACAAATAACGTAGCTTTCTTTTGATGAATTTTTAAAATCGGTTCAGTAGTTCCATAGAGAAATTAGTAAAAATTTAGACAATTTTTCTTTTGTTTAAGGTTAAAAGTTTTTTAACATTAGACATAGAAAAGTCGCGAAAAAATTAATGTTTTGCAATAGGTTTGATTCCCTGACAGATATTATAAATGGTTATAATAATACCAATTATGACAATGTATTGAATTTATGGATGACGCTGGAGGCAGGTCGCCTCCGACAGGTATTCATGGAGGTCCAAGGGGAAGGCCTATGTTCAGCAGTGCACGTCTTACGGCTGAAATGATGATGATGATGATTGAATTTATTCTTCAAAGTTATTTGTCTGTAAAAAAAACAAATGAAGAAATGTAGTATATAAATGCGTTTACCATATATTAAAAAGCACGAACGTAATCAATTATATTTATTCGTGCCGTATCGTAGCTCACGGTTCTATGAATTACAAATTAATAATATATTTTCAATTATTATACCATCAAAATACACACAAGAGAGATTTTTATCACCATTCCTGTCGCGTGAGAAATATCGTTTCATAATCTAAGATTGTATTAATAATTACATGATACACTCACAGGCGATATTATTGTCACAGTTAATTATATTGTAATTTTCTGACCATGTTCTAATTATAGGTACATGAATTACTATGATCTTGTTATTCAATTACAAAAAAATCCTTAGCTCCAGTTAGGCCACAGCTGCGATGCTGGACTTTAAAAGAAAGGTAAACTTTTTTGTTTGATATACCGTGTAGCTAATGTGAGTGCTGATTCACCCAAAACATCATAAAATAGTGTTGTAAAACAAAAAACGTCTAGCTTAAAAATATTGTTTCCATGTTCGATTATGAAATTCAACTGCAGGTATTTTTCAAACAACTCCTCACTACAAACACAAGAAAAATGCAACATGGAGATATTATTTCGTACCGTTTAACTAAAGTTTATTAGTCGATTAAAGATTTTATGACCTGTGCTTTAGCAATTTATTAAATATAAAGGAGAATCTACTCATAATCAGATATATGGTTTCTATTTATCTGTTCCAATTTATATGCGCTCCAAAATATGAAGTGTAGAATATATATTATTTATATGTTTAGTGTTAGTTTTGGTGTCCATTAGTGTAGGATAAGTCAGCGCTCGTACTTCAATAAATCAGAGAAATGACGCCAAGCGCGTTAGGCAGTCAGCATCTCAATGGGTGGTCGAGACGGGGCCACGCTTATTTCACGCATACAAACAGAATCAAAGGGCGACACAGAAATAGTACAGCTGAGAATGGATTTATGAAATATATTAATTTTTTGTTATCTTTTGAGTATGTTGTTAACACGCCTTTCCGTTTGTTCGGGGGCGATGTCTGTATATCCTTAAAATTACAAACGAAGTTTTCAGTTGATTATACTATTTGAAAGCTAATATACCTAAGCAGTATACGAGAATATATGAGTTTCTATATATTATATGTATATACATGTATAGACAAATATTTCAGTTGACATGAGACTCAGCGGTTTTTTTTATGAAAACGATGGCAAACCAGTAGAAACGTCACCGGAATATGTGGTCTTCCGCTCATTGACACTAGCGTGGGCGGCTCTTACTATTCTTATGAACTTAATTATGATTTGATTTATATAATTTAATAAAATTAATAGAAAACATACGTAGATATAATTTTAGAAGAAGCATATATATATGTGCAACCATGAAACTGTAAGTATTTTTATTTTTATTAAAATTGTATGAACAAATTTTATTTTTATATATAGTATTGGTAGCTGTATCAGAATATATATACCAGACCACTCCCAGTCTTGGGATCCTAATGGGATGTCGTAACAGGCGACAAAAGGACACTTCTTCGGAGAGTGGGCAGCAGCGTCCTTCCGAGTACAGCAGATGTTCTGCGATCACCAACCTGCCTGCCAAGCGTGGTGATTAAGGC
>DWCF01000308.1:0-51403 GCA_018230265.1 Delias oraia
CTCACAGAATACTCAGCGTGAAATGGTACTTGTACTGTGTTTCGCAGAGTGAGTGAAGATATCGGAGGCCCTTAAAAATGCCGCTTAAGTGGCGTCAAAAGCCGGTAACACAACTAATGCGCGGCCTGTGACGCAGTTGTCCTTGGGCGGCGATGTTCTCTTACCATATAGAAGATCTACCTGCTCCGTTGTCCGCTATAGAATAAAATAATATAAAAATAACTTAGAAGAGCCACGCGAAAGTATAAAATAAAAATTATGTTTGTCAAATTTTGAATCTGTGTTCTTCAAACATATTTTATAAATAGCTTTGTTAAACAATTGCCTTTGTCATTGATATCTATTATATGTTTTGTTGATAAAATTTTTTTTATAGTTTTGTCTTTATTTACGGTGGTAACATTTCCGAATGGTGGTTGCGCCGGCGCATCGGGAGACAATGGTACTTGCATGGCTGCACGTGAGTGCTCTTCGAGAGGTGGCTCAGCTAATGGCTATTGTGCTAATGGTTTCGGTCTCTGCTGTATATGTGAGTATTATTATGAAACTGGCTCGAAACGTGTAAGCATCTATTTTTTTATATAGTATAACGGATAACGAAGGCGGTAGATCTCCTATATGGTAAGAGAATACCACCGCCCATGGAAAACCGCGCCATAGTCCGCATATTGATTGTGTTGTCGGCTTTTTATGCCTCCGATATTCTCGCACACTCATTGAAACACAATAGAAGTACCGTTTCAAGGACAACTAATATTTCATGCTGATTCTATATACTATAATCTAACTAAATATATATACTATATAACTATATATATATATAATCATATTTTATTATTTACCGTCATTTTAAAATGTATTGTACCTTTTTTAAAGAGTGTAGAACAAGAATATACAAATGTAGCCAATTCTATGTTACATTACTTTATAAGTTTTTTGTGATACCGGTTAAGGTATTCGGCATGTATAAATATTTGTGATATAAACAAAGTGCAATTTTAAAATACCTCAACTATTTCTAATACGAAAAAGCAAATTCACTTTGTCGTTTTACATATAGAATAGTATGTAAACTATACGTTCCGTAACTATAAAAAATCCATATTCCAGTTATGACGTCATGCGGCAGCACTACATCAGAAAATGGCACCTATTTCGTTAATTCTGGATATCCGTCTCCTTATGATGGTACCGGATCATGTGAACTCACTATTAATAAATCACACCCAACAGTCTGCCAGATAAGGTACCGTTAGATTCAATGACGATTATTTTCCAATATTATTTTTTATGGTTTACGGGTAATAAAGTAGGTCTTCTCTATAATGAGAGATCACCGTTGCCCATGAATAAGCGAGCCACAATCCGCGCTTTGGTTGTTTTGCTTTTTACGTCGCTTTAATAATTATTCTATGGGTGTGACCGTAGTAACAAGTAAGACACTCGTCAGTCAACTGTTGAGCCCTTCCAAAAACCAAATAAGTTATAATTTATTTATTCGATCCGGTCATCGAACCCGATACCTCTTGCTTCGTCATTGGCATATAAAAGCACTTAGTTAACATCTTTCAAAAATGTTATTATCTTTAAAGTACTATTTTTTTATTCTAAAACGGACAATGGAGCTGGTGTCTACTTTATGGAAAGAGAACACCGCCGCCCATGAACAACAACGCCATAGTCCGCACATTGTTTATATGCAAGCATTTTTAATGCCTCCGATATCCTCACTCACTCTGCGTACAAGTAGCAACACAGTACAAGTACCGTTTCACGCTGAGTATCCTGTGAGCCCGTGGTATAACTAAGTACGTGCCGGCCCAAATAATTCGTCTGCATATGTGTTAGCATGGCACTCCCACGGGTGAACGGTAATACTTACGGAACAAAACGGAATTATGTTATGTTTTGTTGGAAAATTAGTGTTTCATAAAAATTTACGGCCATAGACTATATATATAAATAAAATATAAATTGAACTATTGATTTTCGAAGCAATATCGATATATATTTAATCAATAGATTACTAAAAAAGAGAAAAATGATCAAATTGATACCTTAAATCTGAAATTCATCTTGTAGCTTAAATTTTATAGTACCTACATATTAAAACTAACTTTTTTAAGAAAAAATACAATTAAAATGAACCTAGCGTGATTATTAGTAAAAGATGTTCAATTGATTAATATTTCTTAAATTATAAAGAAGGGGTAAAGAATTGTAACTCTATTTCATTTTAGATTGGACTTTAATCGCTTTGTGATAGCTGGACCAGAAAAAATAAATAACGTCTGTAATAGAGACCAATTTATTGTTTCCGGTGGCAACCCTGTACCAGCAATATGCGGTATGAATCAGGGCAGTCACAGTTAAGTATATAAATACTACTTAGTATGTTTGAATAATAGTAATAATTGATTGATTTAAAAACTCCATGCACTTTAACTCTACAGTCTATATTCAATAATAGATAACTATTTAGAAATCACATTGATTATTTTATTATTTATATTTTCTACGAACATTGTCCTGTTAAGAATAAAAATTTATGTAAAACACAAATATTTTAAGAAATTATTTCATTAATATTATTGTAATTTATTTATACTTTAACGTGTATTATCTATTGTAGTGTACATTGACGCGGGAATCGGTACCACCAATCCAGTTAAATTGACATTTGTCACGGGCGGAACACCATTTGAACGAACATGGAAATTAAAAGTGACTCAAATTCCGTGTGATACTATATATAAAGGTAATTAAAATTATTTATCAAGATGTTTAAACAAAAAAATAATAATCCTAGTAAGTTTTTTCGTAGAGATATGGTTCGCTCAGCATTTTCAATCGCATTTATCACGGGGAATATTCTGAGTTTCATTATCAAACATCGAGGCAGTATACAAAGTTTTATCCGTATACCTCGATGTTTTCTCGTTCAAAAACTGAACGCTTTGTAAGGCATTTTATGCCGTGCACAACTCTGTGGAATTAGCTTCCTGCAAAGGTATTTCAATACAAATACGTCTTGGTGTCCATGGCTGGAAGACCTCTTATCGTAGATGAGCCTCCTGCGTGTTTGCCACCGTTTCAATAAAAATAGGTATTAAATTAAACCTTATATGAGGGATTGTATTATGAGCGAAAGGTTAATAAAAATTTAATAGCAGTTCTTCTAAAGCCTTTTTAATATCGTAAACTCTTATAGCTTGAAATAATGATTTTATTAAATTATCTTCAGCTATTTTTTTTATTAAAAAATTACAATTTTAAGAGCGCTTTTTAATGTCTACAATAAATTAAATATTCTTGTCCTGAATAGACCTTGATTCATAATTGTGTTTGATCTTTGGGACAGCTTGACTGAGACCGGTCAAGTTTCTTAACATTGTCTCCCCTGTGAGTAACTAATTGGTCGTTCGGAATAATACCAACAGCTAACAGACTACCAGCATGAAATAATCGTTGTACTATGTTTCGCTGAGTGAATAGGGATAACAGATGGCGACTGTTATATCATAAGCAAAGCTTAGATTGAGGCATAGTTGTCCATGAGAAGCAGTGATATCTTACGAGTAGAGTTTTCGTGTTATCCGCTATAAAATAAAAATAAAAAACCATGATGTTCCTTAACCATACCATTTTACCCAATGTGAGTGAGTAATATAAATATATTCAATTAAAATTCAATTAAACTATAAAACTTATTTATTTTACAGCTGACGAGGGTTGTCTTCAATATTACACAGGCGTGTCGGGCCAGTTACGTTCATTTAATTACGACTCTATCTCTGGTTTACAACTAAGTAATCAGGACTATGGAATTTGTATTCGTATGGAGCGAAATTTTTGTGGAATACAATACACCGCATGCCCTGATACAGGTGAACATAGAATTTCTTGTTAAATAAATTAAAACTACAATTAAATTAAGGAAAATGAGATAGAGAAAATGTTAAGAGCCTCGTAGCTAAATGGTTTAATTACTCTACCAAGCGAGAGGTATTGGGTTCGATTCCCGGTTCGGAAAATTATAAATTATTCGGTCTCTGGAAGAGCGAGTGTTTTAATACTGTCATACGTGTGGAGAACCATGCTGAAGCATATGCGGACGCACTAATTGAGCCGGCTCCTGCGAAGAGAAACCACGGGCTCACAGAATACTCAGCGTGTACTCTTTACTTGAAACGGTACTTGAGAGTGTGGATATCGGAGGCCTTAAAATGCCGCTTTGGTTGAGTTAAAAGCCGGCAACACAGCAGTTGTCATCGTATAGGAGATCTCCTCTATTGTTTGCTATATCATAAAAAACAACACAATGATTTTTAGATATGTTGTAACTTTACATATATTTACATTAAAATTATTGTATTATATAATAAAAAAAATCAATCTTTTTGAAATCTTTGATAAAATATTATAATTCCTTTTTCTTTATATATTTTTCATTATATTAAATCGCTCACTTTTCATTTTCATAAAAAATTCTGTAAAATTTATTTGGATAATTATCCAAATAAATTTAAATATTTATAAATAATTAAAATAATTAAAAACTTATAAATATTTAATAATTTTGATAATACTCTTTAGAAGTTCGTATTATACAAGACCAAAATTTAGAAAAGATCACGCTTCCCAGAATCATGTCGAAAAAGCAATTCATCAATGGCCGTGATCTCAGGCACAATACCTGAATTAAAAATTACTTTTCACGTAAGAGATCCTTTATAAAGGCTTTCACAGCGCAATTGCGGAGATATCTTTGATGCTTCTAATTTTATATAATCTTGCTAAATTTCTTTTTCGAAAATGGAGTTTCATTTTTAACCAACAGTTAAAAAATGAGGTTCCCTAAATATTTTGCCTTTGTTACACTCCTATGTCCCGTCTGTGGACAGATTTTGCAAATGAGGTGTTGGATGAAAGAGAACCTGATAAATTTTGGACAATTTTTGATTTTATTTATAAAAATAATAATATTGTTAATTCTATAAATCATCCAATTTGTTTTAATCAGATTCTCTATAGAACGTATACGAATAACTTTTCTAGTTTTTATTGATGCATTTTTAATAGTTTTGATATAAGGGCTAATAAAAACTTCTTAGCAGAACCTTATTGCCTTATCTTAATATAAAAACGCCGTTACGAATAAGTACTCTAAGATTAGTTTGAACGGGCAGACATAATTTACAAGTTGGTTGGGTGCCAACAACGTTCTCTACTTAAGAGGAAATCATGAAACAGACACCTCGCTACATATTTTGTGATTTCAATTTTCAGTTACATCTGTTATGCTACCTAATATTACCAATGAAAATATTATTCTCTCATAAATATCACATATTTCTAAAGTGACTGATTTGCGTAGTTTAAAATTATTTTATTTTTTAAATGATTATATGCCCCATGCATAACCAGAATTTAATGAGATTGCCGCAAACATTGATATGCCACGGATTTAAAACAATGATGAAAAATAAATACATATGGAATACAATTTCATGAGAATCGGCAAGTCGTTTAGGAGGAGTTTATCTAAAAATACTGCGACATGAGAGTTTTATACATTAAATATTATATTATTTAAATTACATTGGGCATATTCAATTAAATTAGATTTATTTCGATGTAATCCTATTATCAAAGATAATAAGGCTCTTATAAATGACAAGCAGATCATGGCTCAGTGGATTAATCCAATTATTTTATCATTTTCAGTTAACAATCGATCACGGTCGTTTACATTAAGCGGTAACAGCAACGGAGCTGTTAACTCAATGATAGGCTCTGGAGTTGGACCAAATAATTGTGCCAACGATTGGCTATTAATACCATGTGCCGCAAATGTTGGTAGGATACAACCAGCGCAAGCTTTGTGCACAGACAGAATATGCGGTGGCACATTCTCAGCTGATTTGTCGATGCAGCCTGCGACGGTCTTAAGTAAGTATCTTTGTTAAACAGATACGATACATATTTGTTTTAATTGTAAATTGCTTCGTTATTAGGTTTTGAGTGTCATATGGATATATTGGAAATGTTTTCTTAGATTTACATAAACGAATACTTAGCGTGACACGGTACTTGTACTGTGTTTCATAGAGTGAGTGGGGATATTCTGTTCTGTTCTCTTACCATATAGGAGACTCATCTGCTCCGTTGTCCGCTATAACACCCGACTTTATTACAATACATATCATTTATAAACAAAATTCACTAACTCTGTCTAATAGATATTTTGTTGAAAAAAATATTTAATTAATACAGAATCTTTTTGCAGTGGATCTCGATAAGTTGAAATACTAAATAATTATTATATTTTTAATTAGATTATTAAATTTATGCTGTGTAAACTGTGAATAAAAGAAAATCCAAAATGTTCGGATACTAAAATCGCTCTGATTACAAAAGGTCTTTATGACTATGTAATAAATAAAAATATAAACACAAAATACAAGTAATTATAAAATAAAACTATTTTGTAATTAAACATTAATTACTTACAGTTTACCCCTGAGCATAAAATATGTACATTACGTATAAAAGGTGTAGTTAGCATGTCTATTAAGCTGAAGGTTATACGCATTAATTTTGTCCACTTATTCACCATTAATTAATAGTCCATATGTACAGATATATATGTGTATATATATGTGTAACCTATTTGAATTCTTTGTATGAAAACCTTTACGAAATAATAATTTTGTTTTAATTGATTTATGGTTTAAAGCATTCATAAGTACATAACATAAGTTAAGACCTAGGAAGTTCATTAAAAAATCACACGCTAGCCAATCATTTTTAACTCGTGTCAAAATCGATTCAATTTTTATGATTATTTTATTATATAGCGAAGAACGGGCAAGTCCCCTGATGGTAAGAGATCACCGAAGCTCAAGAACACCGCCACAAACAGCAATTTGGTGGTGTTCTCAACTTCTTACCGTGCTAAATCGTAAAACTTGTCGGCCTGCGACTCACACCCGTGAAACACTAGTATTCTCTAAGCTTTTAATGTCACTCTAATCGATCCGGTCCAATTAGTGCGTCAGCATACTTCGGCATGGCTCTCCCAAGGGAAGACAATATCACAAATACAAAGTCGTACGGCTCTGAGACTCTAGAATGAAGATATTTACAGTTATAATAAAGTAGTAATTAAGCCACGGATCAGCAAGCGCAGAGTCGGATGTCCACCCACAAGGTGGCCAGATGACCTTATAAAGGTCGCCGGAAGACGCTGGATGCAGATCGCCTCCGACAGGTATGCATGGAGGTTCGATAGGGAGGCCTATGCCCAGCAGTGGACGTCCTACGACTGAAATGATGACGATGAAAGTAGTAATTAGTTGTCACCATTTAAAGTAATAAATATTTCATATTATTGGAATGGTATAGACAACAAATTGTTATGTTACCTTCAAAAGTAACATACAGCACGTAAATAAAATTAAATAGTTTAGTATATACAAATAAGACTGTCATGTATGTAATAGATTTTTTTTTATTCTTCGTAAATGTTAACTCTAAGAGTCTACCTTACAAAAAACTAGCAACAAAAACAATATTATGGTTTAAAAACTGAAAAAGATGAAAGCTATAAACCAACTTAACACTTTTTTATGTCACGAGTTGAACATTTGTGTGTTAACTTTTCAGGTACAGTAAAACCATTCCGTCTTTGGTTCCATACAGACAACGTTGAAGCGCCGGTGGACGCTGAAAATCGAGGCTTTTGCCTGAATTACGTCCAACAACCTTGCACAAATAATGTTATATAAATAAACACGATAAGAATAATGTGTATATTTTTATATGCCTATATAAATGAGATTCATTTAATTCAAGAAACGCATCTTACTAATAATTGCTAGTTGTAACGGGCTTCAAGATGCTGATAATATAGCAAATCAATATAGCACATATACAAATAATATAGCAATCGTTTTTTAAGACATTTTACTGCGCACCACCTCTCTGAATCAGGTGCCAGCAGGGGTATTTTCACACCAATACAACTTGGGGACCTTTAAGAAAAAGCGTACACATTCCTTAAAGGCCGCAACGCACCCGCTGCTCAGCAAGGGCTAGGGGTGTTCAATGGCGGAAGACCGCTTGCTCTAGGTTAGCCTCCTGTCTGTTTGCCACCGAATCTGTATATGTATATAAAAATACCATGTAGTGTAAACGAGTACAGTTTCTCGTGAATACCTCCCATTTCCTTTACAATTTCATTCCACAGTCCGTATTACTCATATATCTTTTAAGAAATTCACCGAATAGAACTTTAATCAATTATAAATATTTATTTGTGTAATTTTCTACGAAATCCCTAGTATTCATACATTATCATTATAAAATGTCACAAATCAAATCATAAACAGTGAAAAGTCATATTATTTATACGCACATAACATTAGTTCTAAAGATTTAATTTGAAAGGTATAGTGAGAGAATTTAATATATATTATTTGTTTTTATATACTAATAAAGTCCTTAAAGCTGGTTAATTTCCAAAAGAGCCAGTGGCACTATATTAAATATTCTAAGCGAATGAAGGTCAAAATATTAAAAAAAATACTGAGAAAACTGTACTTCACAAAATCTGACGTTTTAATACAAAAACTCTGAATTAGAAATTTCGTAGCGTTTAAATTTTATCTTAATAAATATCCAAATAGGAGTGCAAATTTGTATTTAGGCCAATTTGTCTTTGCGTCTTTTATATCAACTGTCTTTTTTCTTTCGACAGTCAAGTAATGTTATATTATTTTGTATCCGATTATAGCATGCCTCTAATAAGAACAATAAAAATAAATATTTGCCTTAATTACAATATATAAAATATCTCTATTTAATTATTCTTTAAAATAACCCTGAAATATTTAGTCTTTATGTTGTTAATAAAAAACTAATCATATAAACTACATAATATGGCACCTAGAAATAACAAAATATATATACATTAATGATTTTACTATCTCATTTTTATTTTATAGTTAAATAGAATAAATTCCTGACAAAAGCCTCATAGAAGTGTATTTGATCCTTTGTTCTGGTGTATCAGAGATATTAACACTCGCAGACTCGCGTTCTAACAGCGAGGGAGTCGTTCGCGAAAAATCTTTTACCAAAGACTAACTAACCGATACTAACAAATCGTTATTTTACTCTTCTCATATTATAAATTTGGTAATATAACATAATCTGTGTGGTAATATAACTATGAGTGAAAAGAATACTGAACTAAAAATTTTCAGCAAAAATTATAGATTTCGCTTTAATTTTACATAGAAAAACTTCCGCGTCCTTTAGTAAAACGAAGGTTTATTTAGTCTATGACGCTACAGCCTCCTGGCAGTGACCTCCCCACTTTCGTTTGAGACGCACGTATAGAAAAATCGACGTCCTGGCGCGCTATTCCGATTCTACCACTATGGTGATTACTGAAGCATCACGTGAGTCAAAAGTTTAATAAAACAATATACAAATACCTACTTTTACGTAACCGTTCATCAAGTTGTTGTTTCTCACGTGAATTTTTTATTGGTAAACGAAGTTGTCCTATACGCGCCAGTCGTTTTCAAATTGCCTTGGGAATATTACGTTTATCATCTTAGCGTTTATTGTAATTATTAATTGTGTGGCTATGGCAACTGTGTTGGAAATGTCCAGTCGGCAATTTTTGTATCCAACGATAGCGAACTGTAATTTTAAATTATTCACCGTTATCACCGTATTTGGTTTTTAAGTTAGTATAATTTTTATTTGTTTCAGCCAATGATGACAACGATTCGGAATCAAAAACATGTGGGAAGATTCTAGTCGTGCTATCCTGGGTTTTGGTCATTGTGACCATGCCGTTTTCACTATTCATATGCTTTAAGGTAATATTCTATTGCTTTGCGTATTGCTCAAAATATTTTTCATAATAAGTTGATGCTCGCAATAACATATTCATACAGAATCTGTTATATATTTTATTATATTTAAGAATTGAAATTACACATGTTTTATAAAAAAAAGATCTCGCAAATGTTCTAGATTCCGATGTATTATTTACCCTAAAGTAAATAATACACCTAAATAAGATGTTTAAATTAATATTTTAAACACATTTCCGAGTCAATGCATATTTTATTATAATTAGAAAAATATAAACTTAAATAATTTAGAAACACAGTACTTAAGCAACTGTGCGCATTTAATAGTACATTTATCAACGATATTTTCTTGGACTATATCGATTATAACATCATTTCTGTTGGCATTACTTATTTAAGAATTCATACATTCTTAATTACTTCTATTTCTAAACTTTTTAATTTTATATGAATATATAACATTTGACGACGAGGAAAAGTCATTCCTAAATAGGACTAATTGAACCAATTCTTGTTTTATTGAATAAAACTAAATTTGTAGATTTCGCAGTTCCTATCATGAAAGGAATAATCTTTGAATTTTCTTGTATTTACCAAAAACATTAGTAAAAATACAATTGCATTTTGTATTTTTACTAATTTTTTTTAATAATTAGCTTTATTGAAGAAGTTGAAAAATATAATAGAAATAAAATTTATTAAAATATTCTTCAAAGTAAGTAGATCTCAAGAATGGGTAGTTTATTTCTCTTAAAACTGTGAATATATCTACAATGGCTAGCTTGTATATAAAATAAATATAGCTATCTCCATTCAAATTCATAATGCACTCAGGTTTATCCTCACAAACACAAGCAATTAATGGTGACCCACATACGCAAAGTACACTAACGTAGCAGGTTAGCTTAAAGCTAAAGCGAGTCGCATTCAATTGAAAATAGCATACATTAGTATTTAAATGCAAGCAAAATTCCATTTACTCAGCGTTCTATGGCCGAAATACGCTTGCATAGATCATGAAACCAATAAGGTTCTTTAGTACTCCATATAAAAATTATAAACATGCATTTAGATTTGATCTCCTACATTGAGAACCGAATTTTTTTTAAAATATTTAGATCAAGTATAACACTTGAATAGACTTCCTAGTTCTATTCAAGTTCACAAACTTACAAAAGTTAGTGAAAGTAATTATACAAGAAGAACCAAAATTTAAACATGCAGATAGATCATCATGCAGATAGATCAAATAGTAATTTATGATTATCTAAGATAGTTAGTCAAAGATTAGCTTCGTAAGTGGGTTCGTCTGACATCTCGAAAATAGGCCAACAGCTTCATCATAATATATGGCCACATGATATTCCCAGTAGGGTTAACTGCAAGCGATACAAGTACAGTAAAAGGAATAAATTACTTGGTTAGCGGCATACTAAAAGTAGGAGCTCAATTTTAAATCAAAGCAATGTTTGAGATTTTCCAAAATGAAAATACACTTTTGTATTTCAATGGATCACGTCTTACGTTATGTGTTTGTTGCCCATAAAACAGAAACGGCAATACAAATATACAATCAGAACGCATAAAATAAAGGATTTTTATATACGTTGTTATAACAATATTTAAATCGTTTTGAGATTATATTTTTCTAAAAATATACACTTAATAAATTGTTTTTATATCACGTATCAATCATTAAGAAGCTAAAAATTAGTAGTTTGTATGAAAAACTTTGATTCTTCAATTATTTTTTGTTTCGTTTATTAACGATTTACATATTTAATCTTTTTATTAGAAACATAAAATAACAATTTTGAGAAATTTATTATATTAAAATGCAAATATGGTTTAATTTTCGGTAAAAGGTTGTTCAAGAATACGAGAGAGCCGTTATATTTCGCTTGGGTCGACTACTCACTGGAGGAGCTAAAGGTCCTGGTAAATAATTCATATAGTTATTGTACAATTAGTTTTTAAAGTAGGTTCTTATAATTATATAACTTTTAATATACTCAAGATTAATTTTAAAGGTCGCCTACTAAGTAGGCAATAGAGTAAGTGAGGAAATCCGATTCGCACCAAGTTTAAAATTATTTTTAAGCTGTAACCAACCCGTGTATTGTGGTATCATTGACCATGGGCAGCGATGATTTCTTTCAAAGATCCATCAAACGTCTGTCCTTTTGTCCCCTATATATCTAATAAAAAAGATGAAGAATACATTTTTTTTTATAGTATAGCGGACAACGTAGCAGGTGGGTCTCCTATATGGTAAGAGAACACCGCCGCCCATGGACAACTGCACCACACTCCGTGCATTCGTTGTGTTGTCGTCTTTTTAGGCCACCTAAGCTGCAGTTTTTTATGGGCCTCCGATATCCTCACTCGCCCAACGAAACACATTATAAGTACTGTTTCACGTTGAGGATTCTGTGAGCCCGTGGTATCACTTCCGACGAGCCGGCCCATTCAGTACGTCCACATACGCTTCAGCTTGACTCTCCCACAGGTGAAGATATAGAATTTGTTTTTTGTATAACTTTAGCTTTAGATTCTAGAATATTCAGATATAACTAAATACTACGTTTAAGATAACCAGCTAAGACAATTTATCGAAATATTCAGTAAAATGCTAGAAAATGTTAAAAAAAACACACTTTTGTTCTTCAGGAATATTCTTTATACTACCATGCATAGACTCTTACGCGCGAGTCGATCTGCGGACTAGAACTTATGACGTGCCACCCCAGGAGGTAAGGAAAATTCAATCATAAGAATAAATAAGGGCAGAAATAAAAAAGAAATGTTTTTTCATTACTTTACCAAATAGTTGGAAACACTAATATTTACTCACTCGTTTATATAACTAAAACAATACAAAAAGAGTATTGTTTTAGTTATACTTTTTACCTGAAATAAATATTACTTTTGACTTAATCAAATTTTAACACATATCTAAACAAGTTATATTGTTTAAACCAACGTATAATTTTAATAATCGTAAGTGGAATCGGTGAAATCGAATAAGAAAGTAATATAAAATATAATATCGAAAATAAAGAATTGACGATATTACTTTAACAATCCTCTCAATTAAATCAAATTCAATAAATAATCTAATTCAATCAAATTATAAAACATCAATCCATCCCTCATCCACCGTCGTTAATTTTTTTATATCCACTATCATCATGTCCAGTTTTTACATCCCTCCTTACTCTATCGATAGTTATTAAAATTTTTAAACGTCATATACATTTAAACAATCTTCTTATTTGGTTTCTGCGAGTAGCGATCACACTTTTGCTCGTGTCGGTATAATGATATTTACATAAGTAACAACAGATGATCAATCAAGAATAAAAACAAAGTTTAAAGGGACAACTTATTACTACAAACCGACATTTTAACTAAATACATACATATAGAGAGAACAAATCAAACCTTTATATGTGTAAAGCTATAATACGATAATGATTGATTATTTGTCGTCTTTACAAACATTAACACATAAACATAAAAATGTATACACGATCTTCTTTAAACATTGTCATTATTGAGCGTTAAAATGAATAATAATAACTAGAATACTTCAGTAAAATAAACAGTTTCAGATGACGAACTATGTATTATTTTTTGTTTTATTAATTTTGTTTATAGTATAGGAGACAACGGAGCAGGTCGGTCTCTTATATGATAAGAGAACACCGCCCATTGTTGGACATTGGTTGTGTTGCCGGCTTTTTTACGCCATTTTAAGGGCCTCTAATATCCTTACTCACTCAGCGAAACATAGTACAAGTACCGGTTCACGTTGAGGATTCTGTGAGCCCGTGGTATCACTTCGAACCAGCCGGCCCAATCAGTGATTATTTATTGTTTTTAATTCATATAATCAATTAGTGATTATATATTTTGTTCATTAAACAGGTACTCACGAAAGATTCGGTCACCGTCTCTGTGGATGCTGTCGTGTATTATAGAGTACATAATGCTACAATCTCGATTGCCAATGTTGAAAACGCTCACCATTCTACGAGACTCTTAGCGCAGACTACACTTCGTAATACTATGGGTACAAGACCGCTACACGAGATACTAAGCGAAAGGGAAACGATTTCGGGTAATATGCAAATCTCTTTGGACGAGGCTACAGAGGCGTGGGGAATTAAGGTTGAACGAGTTGAAATGTAAGTATTTGAATAAAGTAATTAAGATTTTCAAATTTTAAGTGTCAAATGAAAACTTTTTGACTATTTTGGTCACAATTTGCAATTAAATGTAGAAGGCCGTTTATATCAAATTCATTTAAAGAAATATACCATTGTATTTTATTGACATCATTAAAATCAAATTTAATGACACACTTTAATTTCTACAGTAGTATTTATTTTAATGAGGCGTCATGCGCTAAATCTGGAGAGTTTTCTCGCTGTTAATATACGTGCAGAACCAAATTATACGACTAATGATGGACATTACCATCTGTAAATTTGTATGTTAAGGGTTATCAAGAAAATAAACTCGCAAAAATATTTTTTTTTAACTTTGAACCACTGAAGACGAAGAAATTGTAATAATTCCAGATGATATAAATAAAATTTCAGTACCTATACTATTATAAATATTAAATCCAGAACTTTTATTATTATAGATTAATCTACTTAGGTATATTCATGATGATTTAAAAAATAAAACCATTCTCTTTAAAGACATATTCGACCAATAGGTTGTCATGAAAAAAAAATGTGCCATCTATTCATACATACATACCATACAAAAAATAAAGGTACACTGACTGAATGTTGCTTGGATTTATTACAAACAAAAAATTTATGACACGTTCAGAATAACCGCTTCTATGTACTATCAAGTAAACATTTCGCGCTATGATAATTTCTCAAAATTAATTTTAAATCTCAATTATGAATCTTGGAAGATACTCAAAAATACTCAAAATTATAATCAATCTTCAAGTCATTACAGTTCGAGTAAATCGCTTCTTATCTTGTACAGATAAAAACAAAAGATAACAAAAATAAAAGCATCGAGAATACACATTTAAAAAACTTCATATATTTGCAATTTTTTATATATAACTTAACATCACACACAGAGCACGTATTCGCCAATCAATACAATTGTCATTTATATTGTTTGAAATGTAGGGCAATGGTTCGTATGGATTTTCAACACGGAAATGTACTTTCTTATGACGTCATTGTTTAATTGTATTTAATCATATTATATACCTTAATTTTGAAAGAGAGTGATAGACAAATTATCGACGTACTAGAATTATTTTTTTAATGAAATGGTTTAAATATATACAGAAATATATTCAATTAAAATTTTGTAGTATAATTAAGTGTGACAACAATATCTTGTATTTGACGATTTGTATTTTTAATATGACATATAACAAACTAAATTGGATTGAAAATCATTAAGAAACCCTTCAGTCTTTGAGTGCTTCTAAATTTTTAAATAGTTCAGTTATTTTAAAACATAAGATAACGTACTATTTTTTGTATTTATTAACTAACTGACCCGACAAATTTAGTTTTAGCATAAAAATTATGTAATTTAGATATATGCTGTCACGGACTTTAGGCATTATCAATTTCTACAACTTTTCTTTAGAATAAAATCATTGTTAAGAAAGCGTTCGTAAGAAACATTATTATTCAACCGTTTTTTCTTCAACTTAATTTGCAAATCTGACTACAACGAAAGATCCTTTTCAATTTATTTTAATATATATATGTTTTACAAAAATGTCATACGCTTTCATTTCTGGAAGATTTTTCATGATCGGTTCAGTAGATCTAGAAAGTACCCCTTAATCATCATCATCATTCTATTAAGTGCACTGTTTGACATAGGCCTCCCTTAATCAAGAGGGGTGTTCTTTGTGTTTTTTATCCCCTAATAATGTCACAAAAATACAAAGTTTAGTTTATAATATTATTATTGATTATTATTTAAATGACTTGCTCGCATTTCAAAATATACCGGCTTTTAATCATCCTAGTGTAAATATTGACAATAACGCGCAATTCCACTTCCTAGTTTCGTTTCCTACCGGTAGCATTCACTTCGCCGGGATGGTGACCTAAATCGAAATACTGTGTTGGAAGTTGGACGTGATACATGTCTATTGTCATCACTTTTTGGATATTTCACTTGCAAATAACTAGCTGCGTTGAAGTTGAAAGGTTTTATTATTGAATAATCGAGTCTGCGTGTTTTTAATGAGAGAACATTTTTAGATCATTAAATTAATCATTAATGTCCTGTATGTTTAATATTTTTTTAAAATATAACTTATTAACGTTAATATTAATATCAAAAGAATCATTGGGACATAATTTTTTTTTAATGGAAACGGTAGAAAACGAGCAGGAGGCTCACCTAGTATAAGCGGCCCTCCACCCATTGATTCCGGCCGTTGCAGGGCCGCGGATGCATTGCCGGCCTTTTAGAGATGTTTGTCACTCTAAAACTGAGCATTTTTAACGCATTTTGTCACAAGCACCACGCTCTGTGGACACAGCTTTCTTTATAGGTACTCTTATCATATCAATGCGACTTAGAGACTTTAAAAAAAAGCATACCTATACCATAAAGGCCAGCAAAGCACTTGCGGCCTGCAAGGGCTAGGGTTGTCCATGGGCGGAAGATCGTTTATCCTAGGTGAGCCCCTGCTCATTTGTTATCGTTTTAATATATTGAAAAATAAAATTAATTTTAGTAACAGTTCGTTATCAAGCCTCGAGTTGTTTGCGTTAGAATATTTAATGCATGCAGAAAGGATGTTCGCTTACCGGTTCAACTGCAACGTGCAATGGCAGCGGAGGCTGAAGCTGCCCGAGAGGCCCGGGCCAAAGTAATTGCCGCTGAAGGTGAACAGAAGGCTTCGCGGGCTCTTCGTGAGGCCTCTGAAGTCATTGGCGATAGCCCAGCTGCTCTACAATTACGATACTTACAGGTATTATATTAACAGTTATAATAATTTCATAAAAATATAACAAAATTGAACACTTTTATGATTGGATATTGCTTTTTACAGACGTTGAACACGATATCTGCTGAGAAGAACTCAACTATTGTATTCCCATTACCCATCGATCTTCTTACTTACTTTATTAAAGCTAAAGAATATCCAACTAATTAATGTATTTTTGAGATATAAAATATTTTTAAGGCTGGTTTGTTTAAAACTTAAGATAAAAAAATTTAAATTTTCGTAGAGAAGTTAGTATTTGTTTGTACTAACTTTACCATCTATTTAAATAAATGAATTTTGATGTCTTTATAGACATTAATTGTACTAAACGTATGGAGATGCAACTGAACCAAAAACATAACATTGTTCTAATACATTTAACATAGCCAATTGTAAGTTTCTTAAATCTTAATATATTGTGTAACTTTTAGAAGGAATATTATATTATAAAAGTAATATTTCAGAAACTATAATACTATTAACTATAACTAATAATAATTTGTGACAAAGTCAAAGTATCTTGTTAAGACAAATCATTAAGTTATACTAATTTTTAAGGGCAATATTTTTAAATTTTAACTAAACACATGAAGCAGATAAGTTTCATCTCCGTTACCCGTGCAATCGTAAAAATATGTTAATTTTTAAATACTAAACAAACGTATTTAAAAACGCTTAGCACTTGCTTCAGCGTGTTAAAAATGTATTTAAAAATAAATTGATTAACTTCTAAACAGCTTCTCTACACAAAAGTAATATTATATTCTATAGTTTCGTCTTCAGACTATATGATGAGGTCTGTTAAGATATTTCTCTGATAACATAGTTTAAGTAAATATTATGACATAATATTGGTGTTCATTGTTTTCATATAAAATTTCTTTTCCAACGTCGCTTTTTTAATGTTACCTTCTCATTACGATCGACAATTATTGCTCAAGTTTCTTTAAATTATATTTCCATATAATAGTTAAATTATAACTACAAATTTAATATTTATTTTTTTAATTGTTTGTTTAAACGTTTAAAATCACTTAATTTAATATTTACAAACAAAAAATAAACACCTTCTTATTAACAAAAAATACCTACAAATATATCATAAATTGTTTTAACGATTTAAGCCACTAAAGTTATGCACAGATCGTATGATTTCTAGGATATCGCTAACCCCTTTTGTTTCTGATACCCCATCGTAAGGTGTTGAAACTTCACCAAGTTTAACGTTGATGGTGTCTACTATTTCATTGCTTTTTAGGAGCATACCTATATTCAACTTAAAACTTATATTTCCATTTCTGAATAAAATATAAATATTCGTTTGATCAATGATTCTTAAGGAGAAGTAATTATTAATTTTTAAAGCTTTTATTCGTATTTTAAATGATTTCATCTTTTGCAAGATTTTCTCAGCTTTTTCTTTGACAAAATTTTCAAACTCAATCGTTAACATTTCCTCGTCAACATGTTTTGGCGAATTCTCGTTATTAATTCCAATGCTGTCAGACGTTATTATTTCTTGTAAGAGTGAAGGATCTCTAACTTCGTTGTCAATATAAACATTTTGTAAAATAGGTGGATCATTGAGTGTATGCCATTTCCATTTGCTCGGCGAGCCAATTTTTTCATCAATAACAATCCCCTCTGATTGATTGTACTTTAATCTAAAATATTTTTGTTTTTAATAGGAGAACGTGAAGTTAAAATAATAACTAATAGGTACCTGGCTTTTCCTGAAGGATCAAAAACGACCCCGTTACCCAAATAGTCAAAACAAGCCAAAATGGTTTTCGGCCGTCTAGTATTTTTTAGTTCAATAAAGTTACCTTCATTTAAGTCATAAATGATGTATGTAAATTTATCCTTTACGTCAGCTAAAAAAGGATTAATTTTTTTATTTGAAATCTCCAACCGACTGAAACTTAGTCGGATATTTGAAAATGTAGATATACAGTAGAAATTCATGTATTAAAATTCTCGAAGTCTAAAAGTATTGGGCAGGCCAACTGAGTAAAATTTATAGTTTATATAATTGTATAAATTACACTTATTCAATGCTAAGTTTCAAATTTTATTACTTTGACTATTAAGAAAATCCAGAGCAACCGAGCCGTTTTTGTAGTACCACCTGCCGCCGCATCCTTTTTCATTTATTTCTGCTAATATTTCACCCGAATTATAAAACATTATTCTCTTTTGGCTATGACTTTTAAACCAATCGAAGTGTGGATTCGCTGGCTCCATTTTATAAATATTCATCTGTCGAGAGGTGCGATTCGTTAATGCGCAATTATATTCCATTTCATTAGAATAATAATATATTATAAAAACTGTATATATATACTTACCCGTCTCATTACCTTTGTTGTTGGCAACTTAGTCCAACCTTTGTCAATGAATTCTTTTTTAGATAGTGCATATTTTATTATTCCTTTATTACTCTAAAAATAAACACTTTTGTTTAATACTACATATCTTTTATTTATATTTGATCTAATAGTATTTTTACTAAAAAACACACATCAATTTTTTTATCTGTTTCCTGAGGAATAGTTACTGACAATGATGTATTTGACGACTCTTCAGAAGGCGTATTGCATTCCAGTTGCCTATTAAAAATTATCGGCTTTAAAACTGGTGCTTTTGATTTCAATCGCAGGTCTAAAGGAACCACTCGTTTTCCGCGTATCATTACACGCGGTAAGATATCATGTGGTGTGCATACTAAAGTACTGCCTGAGATTTCTGAAATATCTTCACTTTTTCGAAGCCTACGAGGGCGAACTGGCAATTCTGGAAGATCTGGTATCTTTGGCATATTTTTTAATATACGTAAAGCAGACTTAGTTCTTTCTGATTTAACTTTTACTTCTTCCTTATGGATTTTTATCAATTGCAACATCAGTTCATATTCTGGATCAATTTTGTACTTTTTATCTTTAGCATTTTTACTAAAAAAATTATTAAAATAAAATTAATTGAAACCTATCTATATGTAGTAAGAATGTCTAAATAAACATATTAATTTAATAATGTCTAACTTACTTGAACTCAACATCTTTTGTTCGAATTTCTTTTAAACCCTTTTTTCCACCTTTTTTGATTTCACTTTTTATATCACCTCTTACATGTCTTTTGTTTTGATTTCCGAATTTTTTTGTATCGCCAACTTTATCTGACATCGCTGAAACTGCAAATTTGGAAAAATCACTATTGTCTGAACTCGCAAGCTCATTTTCTTTCATAATCAACAATTCTTGTGAAGTTTTAGAGCCAAGTCCTTCCTTAATGCGTTCTTTTTTTCTTTCATCGAAGTATTTACACATACATGTGCTTGCTATAGATGCAGCATCTGAGCTCGGTACTTTCGTTTGTCTTACTTCGTCTATTACTTCTAACAATACCTGTTCTGTATCTTCATTGATGGGAACTGGTATATCTATTTTCCCAGGAGGATATGTATCTACACGAGGTTGGGCTGTCTTAGACGGTATTTTTAGTAAATTTATTAGTTTTCTAAGTTCCATGTCTGAATTTCGAAGAAAGGTCACTCTATGTGGGCAAGTATTTTTTTGATCAATTATTTTTGATACAGTATCTTTCACCATTTGCCGCCAACCCGTCAATTCATCCTTAAAACTTTCGTGTTGCTGTAATTTGCTTGAGAAAAATTTTTTCAGCATGTAATCACATCGAGTACATTTAATTTTAATATTAGCTTTGCAGTGGTTACACACAGCTAACACTTCATTTCTTCTTATAATTTCTATGTTATCGAGCAAACAACGTATAAATTGTATTATTTTTTGACATTGAATACATTTTGTTTTGTACATGCCTTTAATTTAAACAATTCGTTATCATATTTATCAAACTATGTAACATTTAATAATAAATTTAAAAATATATATTTACATATTATATTTGAGATATTTCAACGAGAAATACCAAAAATAAAAGTTTAAGTATCAAATTGTGGTAACACCTAGTTATATTAATAATATAATAAAATAACAAAGACTCCAATGTAACAATTGTATCAAAAACTATACTTACATAGTTCTGTTACATAATTCATTTGTCTCGATTCCTTTTCACCCATGTTTTGTAAAACAATACTTGTGATATTTTTACATCTTACATTAGCCTGTTAAAATAATTTCAAATAAAACAACGTATGAAGTACATGTTACATTTAAGTATTATTATTTTATAAAATCCTTAGAACAGATCGCAAGTTTATTACAACAAATCTAATAAAAATGTATTTGTAACGTGTTATCCAGTTCCATTAACGCAAGTGGCAATGTCTTGGTAACCTGAGTATTTAATAATTTGTAAAGGTCTCACCTTGTTATCTACATAAATGACTAGTCCAGAATCTTTCAAATTTACTATTTGCTTGAAATCATTATTACAAGGCGCTCTGCAACTTAAACAGCAGTGCGCGGTGTCACTGTAACAAAATCATACATCATCTTATACCAGCAATTCCCAATCTATTTTAGCCAATGGATTCAAGGACCATTTTCACGAACCCATTAGTAAAATAAACTGCTAAAAATCATATTAAGTTTTTATTTTAGTTATTATTAGCTTTAATCTATGGTCCAGACATGACATCGCGGATCTTCGGATGCAAACCACAGATTGGGAAGCACTGCTTTATACAATTTCAACTCAGCCTTACTCAATGAGTAATGTATGCAGCAAACGTACGTATTCAGTACAGGAACACATTAAAATATTCATCTTCAATCAAAAATGCTTACGACTTTAGATAATCTTTTGTGAATTAAAAATAAAAGTACGGAATGTAGAAAATGTCATTGGAAATAGGATTAAAATAAAAAACCTGTAATATATATTAAAAACAAATAAATAAATCAAACTAGAATGTTTTGTATGAATTAACTTGATATAGAATAAGCCCACATATGTATATCCAAGAATAGCTTAAGATAGTAAATTTTTATCCGGTTCATCTTGTGGAAAGCACGTGACTAATACTACTTGGTATGTACTAATTGCTACTGCTATTGAAAAAGATGTTATATTATATCAGAATTCAATTCAAATAAATAAATTATATATATATATAATTATATGCGCATTATACGCACTTATATTATGAGCATAAATAAAAATGTAATGAATAATAAATTTACACTGATTACAAGTTGTACCGTGTATATGAATGAATGAATATTTATATGTATGAATATTTGGTTTTTAATTTGAATTAATAAATAGTTATAGGTATCTCTATTAAATTATACCTTATACTCATGTTGGCTACTGTAAAATGAATATTGAAATTGCATTAAATATATAAGCTTTCCACAGTTACGTCTACACTTTTGACATAACTTTGACTTAAATTTGTCAATTTTCGGTAACCAATTCTTTACCAAAGAGTAATTAGTATGGCGTTAAAAGTTGTCTAAAGCCGATTATTTTTCGCTCTAGTTGCGGAGGCCCGAGGGTAGCCCATGAGCACGCGTCTGCACGTGTTAAGCTATGAGGACAACTTTGGCCAACAGCGAAAACGTAGTAATAGTGTTCAGTTTTCTTTAAAATGAACACGAAATAAAGAAATAAAAAAAAATATTGTTATTAATCCTAAATATGGCTAAGTCCATTACAACGATCAAAATCTACAAGCAAAAAAATAAATATGTCGGATTTATGAAAACTTCTATACGACTTAAATATCTAACAAAAACTTTATAATATATTTCTTTAGCTAGAGTCCAGCTTCGGAGTATTCAATGAAACGCAGATCCCGATATGAAAATATTTATTATTTACAAAAAGGAAAAATATATACCTAACATGCATTGCACCTATTAGGGTATAAAAATCACATCCTTAACTAGCAACAGTGTATCTATTAGTTTGAAACATAATATTTGAAAAATCTTGTCAAGCTATGGGTTAAAATATAATCTATAAAATAATTACAAAAATAAATATTAGCCGAGATAGAAATAAATAATAATACGATGTGTTTTTCGAAAATCGAAACATCATCATCATCGGCCTATTCAAGTCCACTGCTGGACATAGGCCTCCCCGAAAGACGCCAACCCGTTATGATCCTGAGCGATCTGGATCCAGCGGTTGCCCGCGACCTACGTGAGATCGTCTTTCCATCGCGAGGCGGAACGTCCCACTATGCGTTTTCCGATACGAGGTCGCCATTCGAGAACGTTTCTTCCCTCGAAACATGCTTCTCTACGAAACATATTCAACATAATATTTTAAATCAATTTAGTTTGATATACTTAATGATTAATATAACCTTGGCCGTAATAGCAATAATACATAATTCAAATTATATTTGTTTTTTGCTTCAAATTTGACAATGAGGAATAACAATTCTTCCTGAAAATAATCGATCATTTGTTTTTATTAGAGTCGATTAAATATCGTTTATTGTTTCACAATTAATTTCATGATTTTCTACTTATACAAATATGAATGATTCATATCGAAATACAATAAATACGTCAACATATATAGTTTTAACCATATAATATTTATTTAAGTATATGTTACATAAACATTTTGTTTTAGACTTAAATATTTTGTTATTGCATATAAAAAGTATAGAATAATAGGTATTAAGATAACAAAATTGTACACAGATTGAGTATTACAGTTTGTTTAATATTGACAACTAAAGTATTATATTTAAATAAAAAACAACATGAAGTAATGAGGTTGATATTAGACACATTTGTGTGAATTTAGAATAAATAAGAAATAAAATTATTTTTGTTCTGATTAATCGATTAAGTACTCGTTAGTCGATTCCGATCGCCTGATATATGTCACCGTGACAGCTACTTAAACTTGGAAATTTAAATAATTTAAGTATTGAGACTAATTACATTGATGTATCACAGTTAAAAATATATTTATATAATAATACAAATCTGAATTGATATTGAGCAATGAGTACTTATAGAATTTTTACTATTTCAAGAACATTATTTTCGTGCACTCGTTCTAATACCGTTTCATTATGTAGCCAACGAACCGATAAAAATACGTGAGTAGAAACAATTATTTATAAATCAGATATTATTGTCTAACTCCCAATTCACATATTTACTGCAATAATACTGTCTAGATATACTAAATAATTCACAAGATTCAGCATAAAACAACTATAATTTTTAATACTTTAAAACACATTGTCTGCCATATATTACCTTTTAGTCAGAAACCTAATTTATAAACTTTTACACAATATTTGACAGGATTAATGATAGTACATAACCTTACATATGATTAATTGTAAATCCCTATCTTTTCAGATTCTTGGCAGTTGAAAGATCAAAACATACAAACACAATAAAACATGAGAATGAAAAGTTTAGATCCTTTGTTGTAAATAGATATGTTCAATATGTAAAAAACTATACTAAAGTATTAGAGGCAAGATTTCCAGCAGCAATGAGAATGTACAGAGTATTTAGTATTGGTATTAAAGATTTTCTTAGAGATTTGAAAACATATATAACACTTAGAATAAAATTCACTAGAGATCAAGGCTTTTCAAATATGAGTCGGCAAGATATTGAACTCTATGAAAAGATGCCTGCAGATATGTGGAAGATAGCACCTGTCTTGATTTTATCAGCAATTCCATTTGGAAATTACATTATATTCCCTTTAGCGTAAGTACTAAATATACTAATTTTAAATTAGCATTTTCACAAATGCAATTTAAAAAATAAGATTTTAAAATTCACTATTAAGCATGAAAGATTAAATTTTTTAAGTAAAATTAACAATTTTTTTTAGTTTAATAAAGCCAAAAAAGTTGTTGTGCTCCCATTTCTGGTCTATACAACAAAAGGTAGAATTTTCTATGCAAGATTTAACTGATCGCCTGAAACACAACAGAACTGTGTTTAGAGCGCTACAAGAAAAACTGAACATTATTCCAGATAGTGATATGCAAATTAAATGGGACAGAATAATTGCTCTTTTAGGTTCAGGTGTGCATCCAAATGCGAGTGATATAATAGATTGTAAGAAATTATTTACAAAACCACCATACAGTTTAGAAGCTCTCTCATACACACACATGGTAAGCAAAGACTATATTTGTGAACTTATAATAGTAATATATTATCCTTTTTGACATTCTGTATTAAAATGTCACCTTTTTACTTTTTACAGGGACATCTTCTCAAAATGCATGGGTTATCAAAAGGTATATTTCGGAGAAACAAATTAAAATATAAAGCCTTTTTGCTATGTGAAATAGATAAAGCAATAATAAGAGAAGGCGGTGTTGAAATGCTTGGGTCTGAATCCTTACGAAATGCCTGTCACATACGTGGTTTAAACGGAAGTCACTTATCAAATCAGAACATGAGAGATTGGCTACAACAATGGTTACAAGTATCACAAAATATTGATCAGACTTCTTATTCGTTACTATTACACTGTCCAATATTATTTGCCTATAATCATCCTCAAAATTGGGTTTTAATTTATTAAAATATCTGCAAGTTATATGACAGTACAACCCAACATTTAAATTTTTAAAAGTTTTTGCAATTCTTATTATGTTGCAAACCACTATCACTATAAATTACAGCTTGATGCAGAAAAATTCACTCATATGAATGATTATTGTACAAATTATTTTAGGTTTAATTATTTATATAAATATTTTTTATTGTAAGACTAATTATTACAAATCCATTTTATCAATATTTAATGAAACTGATTCTTTTAAAATAATTTATTGTTGTTTGAAATTACATTGATCTTTTTTTACCTAGTAGTTCTTCTTGTCTTATTAAAGTTTTATATTTAATACAAAATGTACTAATGTTTGAGATTCTTTTAAAAGTTTTGTTTACTTTAATATTCTATATAATAGATAATATTCATTTGTAAAAGGACGTTTTTCGGATTCATCTTGTCCTACAAAAATTAATTAATTAAAATATTTTAACAGTAAAGTTTTATTTTTTTGTTCATATAAGCTTTTCGAATATCGTCAAAAACATTTAAATAGTTGAGTTTATTATTACATTGGATGTAAAAGTACATTGTACATATTATGATATTATTCTCTTACTTTTCTATTATTTTATCGTAATTGAAGTGCTTAATCTCTTATGCAAGTGGGTAGGTTTTTGGAGGAAACTTGATTTGTCTCCGCCAATAAACAATTATATGTAAAAATAATGAATAAAGGCGCACAATATCGATTTAGCTAAAATAGTAACTTAATCTGGACTTAAAAGCATATTATAAATGTTATAACATTGATTGACCCATGGTTGAATACACAGGTAAACGTTCTACTTTACAAGAATGAGACCTGATACTGGACAAATTGTGATCGCTAGACTAGTAGCTAAAAAAATAAAAAGCAGATGAATGAGACCTGATACTCAGTTCATGCCACGGCGACTCTCTGGCTCGCCCGTCTGAAGCTGTGATGGCTGTATGGCCGGCAGCAAATAGACCTTCCAAAAAAATTAATGCAGTATTCTCACGATACGTCCTTTTTATGATTGTTTTAACGTCATTCACATCTTATATACGCTGCGATTAAAATCATACCTATTGTAACATCGACAGGGTAGTAAAATCCTATTCGAATTAATTGTACTTTACGTTGTTGACGGATGTGTCACAATGTCATCAATGTAGGAATATTTTAAAGTATAATGCATAAACATTACAATTTAATATATATTGTAATCTATTATATAATTTCCATCAAATGTAAGAAACCTTATGAAAGGAACAAGTTGGCCACCTGGCTTCTGGAGTGTGAGTTGGGTATTATTTCCGATGCTGAATGCCCTGTTGACGGTGGCTGGTCTACTTGGACTTCGTGGACCGAATGTCAAGGGCCTTGTGATGAAACCGGTCATCGTAAACGAAGCAGAGAATGCACGAATCCACCCCCAACAAGAAATGGGTTGCCGTGCACTGGGCCAGATTATCAAATAGAATCGTGTTACCATAGTAATTGCACCATCGAAGATTTTCGTTCTCTGGTAAATGGAGATCCAGCAAGAACATCGGGTCTACAACAGTTAGAGGCAGTTCCTACATTGGCAAGACGTTGTTTGCAAATGCAATGCCCTTTTGAAGCAATTAAAGCCGCTCTATCAGCTGAGAACACATGGCAATTGAATCCAGAAGAGTTATGGAACGCTTTGCTCTGCGTTAAACGTAACCTTGGTTGTCTGATTGCAGGACAATGGGGTTCATGGGGTCCTTGGACTAGCTGCGGGGCACGTTGCGGAACGGGTTTACGATGGAGACAAAGAAAATGCGATACACCTCCTCCTTCAGATGCACGCCTTATCTGTTCAGGGTCCCCGTTGCAATATGAAGAATGCGAAGGTGATCAATGTGCTATAGAAAAACCCTATGTAGAGTATATTTCTCGTAGTTCCTGGAGCCAGTGGTCACCTTGGACAGGTTGTTCAGAAAATTGTGGCATTGGCGTAAGACGTCGAAAGAGAACATGCATTGAAAGATATACCCCTCATTCACTTTTAATTTGGATCACAAACTGTCGGGGACAACATGAGCAATTGGAAACTTGCTCGAATAAAAAATGTAATCTTGATGGTGGTTGGTCAGGTTGGAGCTCTTGGGGTGCCTGCTCCCAAACATGTGGCGCTGGCAAACGCTCTAGGTTGCGTTCTTGCACTAGGCCTATACCGTTTGGTGAAGGAGCTCGTTGCTTTGGATCGCGAACTGAGGTTGGCTCATGTCACTTAAAGCCCTGCGAAGTTTATTCCCACATCGTCGGCTATTTCAACGGTGATTCTACTCTAGACTTTAATTTTCCAAACGAACACTCCACTTTCTTCCATTTTTATACTCGCTTTATGCCATTATCGCCAACGGGAATTATAGTACGTCGAACCAACCTCAATTATCCCTTTATTCGTCTTATAATGCACAAATGGCATTTGTGTCTGGATGCCACTGGATCTTCGAAATGTATATTACCACGTCTATGTTCACCGTATGCCTTGGAGCCCGCCGTCTGGCATACGGTTTTAATCTCTTTTACTAATGATGGAGCTATATTACGAATTAATGATGCACAAGTACCGCTTAAATGTTCTGTATCGTGTGAACCTAAAGTTGATAGAAAAAACTTTGCAATAACTGTAGGTGAGAGGTTTCACGGAGCTGTGCAAGAAATTATACTCAATTTTGTTCCTTTGAACTTGTTTATTAAACAAGAACATCAAACTAAAACTTTACCGACTAACTTGTTTCCAATCTCCGCTTTCAATATTATTTATGATAAGGCAAATCTAGACGAAGCTTATATATCTTTAGAAAACGATTATTACATTCGAATCCCGTGTTTCAATGAAAGTGAAGAGAGCTGGCAAGTGAAGTTAACTATATACCCGAAGGCTGATAATGGTTTAATCTTAATTATTTATAATAATTTGAATGACAATTGGATTCTACTGACATTACAAAATTTACATCTAAAAATCGAACTAAAAATTGGAGAATGGAAACCAGAATCACTTAGTTCTACTGAACATCAACTTGAACAGTGGTTGGATTTGTCCTTAGAGAAAAAGAAATCTGCAAATGTAATTGAGGCCACTATTAATGATAATGAACGTTTACATATATTCTTGAATGACTGGCAAAAGCACAATGATGTAAAATATAAACCTCATCACTTTGTGGATAATTCGAGTCATGCACTTGAAAACATTTGTGGTGACTTCGATGAGAAATGTAACACAATACCGAATTTCATAAATCAAATCAAATGTACCGATGAATTTTACATCGGTAATATCCCTTTTTATATAAAAAGAAATGTTTCTGAAGATTTCCAACCATTCTCCGGTATCATTGCTTCTGTTCACATTAACGGTGTCTTAGTAAACCTTAACGATTGCAGTAAAGAGAGAAACAAAGGTGACTCAATTCAGTTGTCCTCACGAACAGCAAGTATTTCTAAATCATATCACGAAATAATGTGGGGCAAGTCGAACATTCTAAACTTAACCTGCTTATATAAAAATACACTCAGTTCAGCAAAAATAATAAGTTACTGGTTTAATTTAGACACAACGATCACAAAGAGATTAAGCATCAACAATGCGACTATATATAATGATGGAATGATTCTCAAACTTTCATTGCCTGGAGATAAGCAACTTCGAGGATTCTATACTTGCAGATCATTATTTAACGGTCGAACACGTAATCTAATCACATATGGAGTCACTGGTAAATTTGAAAACAAATTGACAGGACCGGATTTTACCACAACTGTGGCAGTTTTAACAACACTGTCACTTATAATATTTACACTAGGTTGGCTTATAATAGAAGGTATTAATGATCTCCGCCGTGGGTATGGATTTTTCAGGGATATTCAATTAACACCTGAAAAAGAAGCTGAAGCCGTCTGTTCTTATATTGATCAAAATATACACCTGCTAGGATCCAAAAGTGACGCTAATATAGCGAAAGCTAGAGCTAGACGCAAGGCAAGACAGTTGGCTAGACGAGCAAGTTTCGCGGCGCAAGAACCAGAGGGTTTCATGGAAATTGATAGTTATAATAATGATAACGGTCCACTAATAGAGGCTGACGCACTTTCAGAACCATTACCAAAACTACCTACCGTTACCAATCTTAGGTTAGAACCATCTCATCAAGTATTCAGGTTCGAACCGTCATATGTTAGCTCACCTAGACATGGCTCTAACATAACGTCACCAGAAACAAAAATAACGACTTCATCTTCTATAGAAAACTCTCCGAGAAATCTGTACTCTAAACTATTGATGAATAAAACAAGTTCATCAAAGGATAATTTACGCGTTAAAATAATGCATAGAATCAAAAACGAAACCCCAACGAATAAATCACAACTATTAACCATTAAATCATCAACAATAATGCCACTGTCTCCGGGCCAGCGAGTGTTACAAAAATTTCAAGAACTGAGAGTTGACGATCGTTGAGCAACTTGATCCTTGCAAACTCGTCTTTACTTTCTTCTCAATAATTCCAATGATTATGATAAAGTTACAAAAAACTAAAGACTGCCTGTATATTATATATATCTAATTGTTTAAAGGTTATAGTTTCGGTATACCAGTGATGGTGATGATTTATGTATTATTTGAAAATATGCTCGCCAAGATAAATTGTAACTGATTAAAAGAATATAACTTTTTAATTGTCATAGATAGTGAAGGCTATTATATTGTGGCGTGGGAAAGCCATGCTGACGCACTAATTGGGCCGGCTCGTCCGAAGTAATACCACGGGCTCACAGAACGCTCAGCGTGGAACGGTACTTGTACTGTGTTTCACAGAATAAGTGAGGATATCGGAGGCCCTTACTTTCCCTTCGGCCCTTGGTTGTCTATGGGTGTAGGTGTTCTCTTACAATATGGGAGACTCAGCTGAATCACTTGTCCGCTATACTATAAAAAATAGCAATAAGTACCACACTGACCTATTATATGGATTTAATAAAAAACAATTTAAAGCAGAACATGTATTTCTGGTATAGTCAGATTATTTTATACATTGAAACTACTATTTTAGCACGGAAATGACTAGTTATATTGTTCTTTTAAATTAAAAAAATAATAACTTAGGTATTAGTTCTTAACTTAAACAACAACCAAATTATTGATTAAATAACAATTTATAAAACTTTAAAAATTGTCAAATTAAACATTGAGAGATAGTTATAAAACAACATATAGGCTTTTATTTTGTATAAATTGACCTCAATCACCTCAATTTATTTTTTGTGCTGTTTTTTTTGTGTAATACAGAAATGTTATTAAAAAAACTTGAGGATGGGGTTAAAATAACACTTATTCTCTTCAATAAAATAACATACTTCAATGATTTATAAAACCAGGCAAAAAATGCAGAAAACGACTGTAACATATATATTATATATATATATATATAATTATGTTACATACTTATATTACATGTAAAATGCGAAATTAGTCACAAATAAATGCTCGATTCTCTTCCAATAAAATTCAATTTATAGAGGCAACAATAACAATTAATTTAATTTTAAACAATATTTATACAACATTAATTTTCTTTACAATCCTTCCCGTCCGTATATTCTATGATTATAATAACCTAGACTCAGAAATATACATGAATTGTAGATACTTGATAGACGACACATACTACTAGAAGAGCACTAAATGCATTATTACCAATATTCAAAGTAATGGTTTAATCAATGTGATATTGACGACGACCAGACGGCTTCCGACGTCGAGTTGAAATCAATGGCTTTGGAGTTTGTAGTTGGAAATAAGCTGCTGTTCCTAAAACAGCACTGCTCAATATGGTTGACACTGAATAGTTAAATAATAGGTGCTTGTCGGCAGAGTCCATGAACACGGTGAAAAACCGACCTAAAATAATACCATATCATTTAATGTTTACTTTAAATAACAACAATCTATCGCAGATGCAAAGGCACAAAACAAAAACAACCAAATGTCCTCTAGTAATGAAGAGGCATGTAAAGTTGCTGGTATATATACATATATACTTGGACTAATTTTAAAAAGATTTAATGGAAAAGCTAAATGCTTAATAGCTATCTATTCCTTATTTTTATTGAACATATGGTTTCCTCAGACTGTTAGTAGAATAATTTTGCAGTTGTTCATTGTTCTCATACAATGTAAAATACTATGTCAATAAAATATGCTTGAACCAGAGTGCAAGCTCAGGGATCTTCAGTAACAAAAATCATTTGTTCGTATAACAATATAAAAATAGCCTGCATTCAATGATTATGTAATAACCCATGAGTTGGGACCGGGGACTCTACGTCAATATCTTGAATATATTAGCATTAATCATTTATATCCTACAGTTTACATTGTCTTTACAATGTAAAACACATATATAATATGGTACACTTAAAAGAATATATATATCTTAAACAGAGCAATCTTCAGCAAATAACTCATAAATAAGAAATTCTTTTGAAAATTAATAACTTTATAGAAAACTTTATCTGGATGGAATAAACAAATTTAACTTTATTATATTTCTAAGAAAACCTTCTTACCTGCATTAGTCAAGGCAGACATAGCCCAAGTCTCCATAGAAATAGCATCTGAATTTGATGCCTTGATCATCCCTCTGATGTAAGACACTTTAGCAGCTCCACTTAGAGGTAAACATATGGGCTGGAAAGTGTTCAAATAAATTATCAACAGCACATGCATGTTGAAAGGAAATCTTGTTGAAATAGTTTGAATGCAAGATTGAGTTTAAAAATAATAATTCTTTTAATACTTACAACAAGATAGTTCAGCATCGACATAGGTACTATTTCAATCATTAATATAACAATGGATAACATATAAATAACAGCATTTATGCATGTGTACTTATTTAATAAATGTCCTCTGGCTCTCAGTATATAGAACAACATTATAAACTCCTGAATTAACAGTGCTAGGTATTCAAGATAAGTTAGTAGTGAGTATTTATTTTTAAAGTTGTATATGGTCATTATAGTATAACTGAAAAGTGGAAATTAAACTAAATTAGTACAGTCTAATTGTTATTACTACATTTGTTAGTATTCTAAAATAAAAAAAATTATCAAAATTTATAATAAGTAAATCAGTTTTAAAAAGTTACTGACCCAATAATTTCCATTGTCATAGCTTGAAGACTTATGCCTTTTATTTCACTTTGTCTCTTATTCCTCAAATGAAAAATTTGAGGTACTTTTAAAAATAAACAAATTAATACGATTGACCAATTTAAGATGTTCATGATTAAAGACTGTAAATCCATGTTTCTGCATGAAAGAGATAATATAATTATGTAAATAATTTGTATGATAGTATATTATTGATTACATTGAAATACTTACTCAGATAGCGATGAGTAAATAACGAAATTTGCAGAAACAATGTTACCAATAAAGCATGCACTTACGAATGCAGTGCCGTGCAGAATGCCGGATCACAGGTGAGGGAGAGGTAACGTTAGTTGAATGTGCAAAGCAGTGCTGCTACACCCGAGTGCAAGCCTTATTTGTCTATTTTATTGCGCCGCTCGCCAATCCTTTTAACTAATTATTACTATACAAAAGTATTCTTATTTGCATTATGCCGAGGATAATTCACTTCAATATTTACACATTTTATTAAGATTTTGAGTTTCTTAAATTTCAATGTAATGCATGTCTTTTTAAGTTTGATGAAATTTAATGTTGTGTATATATTTTGTATTATTTTTTATATCAACTTAAATTAACCTTCATACCTAAACATTAGTGCAATACTGAAGCGTGAAGTTTATATTTTTCTCAGAAACCTGACATATAACATATCTCAAAATGTGTCAAAATGGCTGTCAATGTCATTGTGGATTTCTTTTTTATTTTTAATGTTAAGTAGCATATGTTGTTTAGGCACAGTCAAAAAATAAGATCCCAAAAATCTTATTAAAAACAAAAAAAGGCGTATTTTTTTTTTTTTTAGATATTTTGTTCATTCAAATTTCACACATAGATTTCATAGCCGATTTCCACGATCATAATGCATAGCCGACTTTGAGGTAGATAGACTTCCTTGCAATGATTGGTTTAGTCTAAGATCGTAATTCTTTTGAAAAAAATTTACCACATTTTGACAATAACAGATCGTATGGGAACACCTCCTAAGATATTCTTTTTAGAAAGTTGGTCATAAAGAAGTATTAATGTAATATCTATACTAATTTGATCTTATTTTAAAAACTATTTGGCGGTTAGTATTAAGACTTAACTTTAAGAAGTGAAAGCCCTAAGCAGATTAACAATAATGAGTTCATTTATATTTTTAATTATTATAACATACCTATATGATAATTAACAAATATAAATGAATTTATTATAAATGCATTAAAGTTTTAAATAACACTTAGAATTATAGAGAATAATTATGGACTCGATTTATTATGAGTGATATAAATCATGATAGAATATTTTTCATAGCTTAAATTATATTTTAGCGTCGTCAGTCGTATGTAATATGTTTAGCAATTGACATCTTTTCGGCGCTTCTTAGGTAAAACCGATCGGTGTCCTACGGCAAGAATAGTTATCTATTAAAAAACAGATATTGATTACGGTGACTACTATATATCTATTAGCGATAGCTAATTTATATCATCATAGTAAAGTTAGATTGTAATATAATACAATATAATAAACAGCAACTTCTAAAAATTCATTAAACAAAATATTTCGTTTTATGTATTTTGTTAAAGCAATATAGAAATGGGCTTGTGTGCTCTTTTGAGAAAGTTAATTAATTTATTATTCAGTTTGTGTATTTTATTTTTTTTATTTCTATAGCGGACAACGGTGCAGATGGGTCTCCTATATGGAAAGAGAACACCGCCACCCATGAACAGCCGCGTCACAGTCCATGCATTCGTTGTGTTGCCGGCTTTTTTAAGCCATTTAAGGGGCACTTTTAAGGGCCTCACATATCTTCACTCATTCTGCGAAACACAGTACAAGTATCATTTCACGCAGATTATTCTGTGAGCCCGTAGTATCATTCTGGATGAGCCGGCCCAGTTAGTGCGTCAGCATGGCTCTCCCACGGATTTGTTTAAAGTTTTGAATTCGAAAAGCTATTTACTAAGTAAAATCGTTAATAAGCCATAATTATGCAGTAGGTTGTTGTCATTATTGCTCCGATAACGTCATTTGGCCGGCTAAGTGTCGCCAACATTAAAGTGAAGAACGTCGTATTAGCTGCGCAAAAGTCCGAAAAATACAAAAGGCGCAGCTACGTACCCATACCATAACCCTCACCCACCACGCCCTTCAAATAAACGGCTACTCTATAAAACTTGGTTTTATGTTTTGCTTATGTGTTTTGTCTGAGATTGCCGTATTCCTGTCCCAAACCAATGAAAGTGGAAGTGACCTAACCAAAAGTTATTTCTTTTATTATTTATTCTTTAAAAACTAATGAACATTTAAAATTTACAAAATTATTAAGAAGGTAGATGACAAATAAAGTTATTCTATGCAACGAACAAGTTTGGTGATATAACATACGTAACCTAAATGAACATTAGGCGTTTTAGAAAAACATATCTATAGTGCTTGTATAATTAATATATAAATAAATTGGTGGAATTTTTACCCCATCCCATATCTAGGCATCTCTGGTATCTATCTACGTAAAAAATTGGAGAACATTTTGGTGAGTATAATATGTTTATTGTAGATACCATAAAATTATGTAAGTTTTTTAAACGGCGAATTACAATTGAATAATATAAGTTATTATAAAATGCAATATTAGTATATACCTACATATATTAAAAAAGACAAGAATATAATATTAAAAAAATATATATTTTATTTAAAAAAATTATCAAGATTCCTCATAACGTAATTGTCCTGTTACATAGGACTTTGTTGAGAAAGATCTAGGCCACTTTTAATACCTATAGAATAAGGCAGTATACTATCAACACATCGATTCTGTAGCTCATTAAATCAAATATCTATTGTAACTCATTCAAATATGCAATTTTAGATAACTTAGAACTGTTTACAAGATAAAATATTTTTGTGCACTACATAATCGCCTGTGAGGTTTGATATATTTATAATTATTTACCATAATTGAAATTTCAAACGAGTGGATTGTGTTCTGTAACGAGTTAGTATTTGGAGCTCAGATTAATTGAAAATATGTGTACCTACAATATTATACGTAGCAGAGATTAAATTGAAAACCGGTATATATATTCTACGTACCTACAAGAAACTTACTAAAACAATCGATGTCATTAGAACTTAAACAAAAATAATAAAATAAGTTTTTGTGAGTACTAAATGATCGTAATCGTAATCTATCGTAGTAAATACAGTCTAAATGAATAATATAAAATATGAATCAGTTGTATCGGCGAGCTATGAGTATTGAAATTAATCAAATGTAATATTTTAGGTTATTCAGAATTTTGCTGTCACAATTACAGAAAAGTAACCAAACCGCTGGATATATTCCGCGGTATAATTTTCTCATCATTGTGGACTATAACGTAAGTATTTGTTTTATCAAATGGACGAGACATGGTTAAACAAATAATTCCAAGCTCTGGTTTTCGCATGGTGCTCCAAGTTATTGAATCCTATTCTACCCAGCCCAAGTCAATTGTTTAGCTTTACCAGCCTCCGTAACATAGAGCATCGGGGTTCTCTTCTCGAAATTCTCCGCTAAACTGTATTTTCCATACCGACAATATGAAGCTGTCTATCGTAGCTTGACTTCTAGCATGACAAATTGTATAAACCTAATAATATTAAGAGAATTATTAGAGCGAAGCTGCTTCACCTAATAAAAACGTATTTAATAAGACATTAATTATCAGAAAGAATTATTTGATAACCCCGCATATTTTTATTACTTCATTTAATCTATGAAATAAAGAAAAGAACAAGTTAAAGCAAGCCTGTATTAAAAACTTACATCCGGGTAAATCTTTAAAGGCTTACTAACTACATTTTCCAATCTACCGATGACGCAGTACCTGGCAAATAAAGCTTTTAGTTCTGTTAAGGATTTAAATAACATCAACTCATTTAATTAAATATTTGTTTGCATGTCTATCTTCATTCCTAATAATGGATGGGTTAGCTAAATTTGCCATCTTAATTATTAAACATCGCAATATTAATCCACTTTTAATATTTATAATTTAAATACAAACCTCGCTTTTTGTGATAAATACATAGTTATAAATAAATTTATTGTGATAATGTTTTTTTTTCTATATATATTTATAAAACAATATAGAAATAACATTTATAAAATAAAAAAACATTCTATACGTTTAAAAATATACCTGAAAATGTACATACACTATAGTTTAAAAATCAATATTATTGCTTGGCAGGTGCTAAACAGGAAATTTAAAACGTTTCGATGTCATTTTAGTTAAATTTCTATTACAAATATTAAATATAGATACTAATTACGTATATATTCTTTTTAATTATATTTTTCTATTACTCTAAGAGCAGCTATTTAATACTTAGATATGAGATAAAAAATTACCGGCAACCAAAACTAATACAATTTAAAACATTTTACTATTAAATATACAATCACTTCTATGGCGTTGTGTTGAAAGCTGTAAATATTAAAAGAAATCAAATTCAAATCTTACAATAACAGGAAATGTAATGACTATGTTAAGAATAATAAATTTTGAAGCTTGAATTATAAGATTATAAAACTTGAATTCGATATTCCCGCCCCTGAAACTGAATTGGTGTGTTTATACACAATGCGACCTGTATGCATCCGCCGTGTAGCCTTCTCCCGCCATTTCAACAAAATCGTCCAAACGAGTAAGATCGCGCGTGTTGATTTTATTTCCCCAATTGTAATTACTTTATTATAGGCACACGTTACGGTAAGTAGTTTTTCTCGTATATTAAATAATTTTAAAATTATTATTGTCAATCGCATGGAATAAATTTAAATTATTACATTTAATAATTTTCAAATTCTTTTATCAAATTTACAAGTAAATTATAAGTGTGATACAGTGCAGTTTTAATGTTATGAACCTAAATCTTACTTTCCGAACAACCTCTTTTAACGAATTTTCGAATCTAATTTTTATTACATTCGAAAATTCTAATTTGTGTTCTAATTTGTGTCTTGTCTGTAGTGTTCGAATATTGTCCACCTAATACTTTTATAGAACGTTCACTACATACTTATATGTAGATACTTGATCTATAATCTAACAGGATCACAAACAAAGCTATGTGATTCCTATCGCGACAAGTTCCGACTTGAATTTGTGAAAAATTCAAATTCAAAAAACTCCCATACACATAACATAAACGCTTCTTTAAGATCTATTAAATTGAGGTAAAATCGTATAGTTTTTTTAATATGTATCCCTTTATAATAATTATGAATATTATCTGAAATTATTCAATTGATAAAATTAAAAGGTATAAATAGGCGACTTATTTATAGGCTTTATGATTTATTAATATCAAATCGAATAACAAATAAAAAATATTGTCTAAAAATATAATATATCGATTTTGTTCAATCGTTTATGGTATGACGTAAGAAAGGTTTAAGTATTATGGTTTTACTATTTTTTCAAATGTTTGTTTGAATTGTAATATGTATATTTGTATTCTAGAAAGCTTTTATACACTTTTTTGGTATTTATTCTCAATAAAAAAATGGGATTCTTTGAATGTATAAGGAAAATTTGCCATTTCAGTTATTGTGGAATTTTAATATTTCACAAAAGAAGTCAAAGCTGCATTAAAAAATGTGATATATTATCTTGAATAACATAGGAATGAGTTAATCAATTCTTTTTACAATGTGTAGAAAAGAAAGCGATTTTAATTGTTTAAATTTTAAACTTTTAATTATTTCTTAAGTCTTTCTTCAATTTTTGTCCACAGATTGGACAAGCCCCATGTATGGGGTCAGTAGATATAACATTTCCTATCCCAACAACTCCACTTATTCTCCGGTGACCTTGAGCGATGAGTGGCCTAAGGTCGGGCGACTCATTTTATTGGTAACATTATCTGCGATTGGGACAACTCTTAATGGTTTCTTCGTGTCTTCATTCTTTGTGGAGCGTACTTTACGTAGACCTGGTAAGTAGGTAATTACAAGTATTCGCGCATATTGCCATAATTCCATAATTATTCATACTTCCTTATTACTTTATATATAATAACAAAATCTAAATAATATATATGTATGTATAAATATATAATATTACTAGACATAAGGTAATATTTTGTTTTAGGCTTAGTATTTCTCGCATGCATGGGCTTGGCTGACATGATAGTTACTAGCGTAATCATGCCCGCTGCAACCGTGATTCTTCTATCTGGTGAATGGGACAATATCAGTGTCTGCAATGCCCTGCAATGGTTTGGAGTGTCTGCTGTCTATTGCTACAGTCTGATCTTCTTGGTATGTATTTCTAGTAAAAGGAATCGGGTGTTTTTTTAATCCTTTTCTGTACACTGGTTTTTGGTTACAGTCCGTTGCTGTTGAGGACTATTTGAGGGTGTGCTGCTCCAAAAAAGCTTATGAATTCTTTGTAGCTTCCAAAGTTGCATTTATTACTATTTTGATTTTCGTGATAAGCTTCTTTCTGGGTGCTATAGGCGTCTATCTCGGCCTTGACTACGACTATTGTCTACGAGTGTATCCAGGCAACGTCTACTTTAGAGCAATTTCCATGCTTGTATTTCACATTTTACCTTCTATCCTAACTGTCTATTGCCTAATCTCTTCGTATGTCCGCATTCGTCGACGCGCTTCTTGTCAATTGAGCTATAGGCGTTCCCAGGCCTATAGCCTCGACAATTCTTTAGCTTTAATAAATATTATAGCTTACGTGGTATTTTTTATAGCTTGGCTACCTTATTTGATTACTTCTTTAGATTTGAATTTCCCTAGCGATGCTAAATATTATAACAGCATTTGGGTCGGCCTTGGACGCACCGTAGTCACTAGTATTTTGTATTCATCTTTCAATCGAAACTTTCGCCGAGCTTTTAGTCATATCTTTAACTACTGCTGTTGTAAGAGTGGCCTTTCGCGCCCATTAGTTCCGCGCCACCGAAAGAAGTACTGCACAAGGGTAAATTTAATGCAACGGAATAACTTAATAGGTCAAAGATCACAAATGCGTACGACTCGTATACGTGACCCAACACCTTGTATTTGTCATAAAAATAAAAAAGCTGTAAATATATGCGAAAATAGCGACAACGTAATTCTGCCGACTTGAATCTTGCTCTATTCGATACTATATAATGTAAAAAATACCATAATAATAAAAAATAACAAAATCCCTTTAAAATAGTAAAAAAATCGTGGTTCACTTTGTATTAATTAATATGAATCTATTGTACACACAATATAAATTCAAATACATAAATTCCTTTTCAATGTTGTTATATTAATAGGTACCGCTAAAAGCAAAAATTACTCCAACCACACCCGGTGATTGATGTGGTTGGAGACACTCAAATTTATTTATACTTGTGGTGCTGGGTTAACTTCATAAAATATGATGGAAAGATTGCTACTGGTGTAACATCCTGTGATAAATAGAGAGTCCTCTAATATTTTCAGATACAGTTAAATGTTACGCTGGTTTTATAGTGCTAAATATTCGAAATGTTGTATTAATAAAGATGAAGATATTTATTTTTTAAATGGAAGTTTATAAATAATCAAAGTAAACAATTATAATCTCCTTTTACTTTAATTTGAGCAAATTGTAAGTAAAAAATTATTGCTTAACATTTTCGATGAAAATTTGCCTATTTTTGTGGAACTAGCTTGTAAAAAATTAATAAATATTTACAATACCGAATGTACTAATATTATAAATCCTGCCGTGTAGTAAGTATTTTATTTTTAAATCACTGATTCAAAATAATAAATGCTTCAACTGTTAAAAAAATCATGAAAATGTTTGAATTTTTCCATCATTTCACTGTCAATATTTTATATTACGCATAAAATTATTATTTTTTTTAAATTTTAAGACTGTTAATATATAATACTTGTTTACTTTTAAAAAAATATAAATTATCTCATTAAAGCACATTTACAGATTTTGCTTAATATTATAAATTTTTCTTTTACACTTAAATTTTATTTGTGTAAGGCATAATAATATACCTGATAATTGTATTGTATTAACAGTCAAACATTGGAATGATAAAACTTCAAGTGCCAAAAACATTGTTCTGTGAAATATTTATTTAATACAAATTACTAAATGGCTTAATGTTATTTCATATTTTTGCTTATTAAATTAACTAACTTTATTATATTTCAATAATAATTAAGTATATTTATAAATGTTCGATGTTGACCAACTTTATAATAAATGTTATAAAAAATTTAATTAAAGAAATCGAATTTATAGCCAATATCCTGGTTTATAAATGGTAAGATAACTCTTGTAACGTATTAGCTAACTTAATATGATATTATATTACGAATTTTAACTGAAGACTGTTTTTTGATTCTGTATTTAATTTTTTATGATTTAATACTATGACTTAGGTATATTTACACTATTGACAATGTAAAGTTCTATAAGTAGTAAGCACGTCTCAATGAAAGTTTGAAGAATTTTTTTTAAGATCTACATTTGCAGTATTATATTTCCTTTCGTTTTGCTTAAATATTAATATAATTATAAAAAAGGCTATTTTACGTACATATTTTAGTGGTTAATAAATAATTTATATTATCATTAATAAAACAAATGTTAAGTGTTATTAAAAACGATAATTGTACTCGTGCAATATATTGTAACAACTATGAAATATTTTAATAAAGTACTTTGATGTCAACAATTTTATTTATTATGTTTATAACACAAACATTAATATTAATTTTAAAGGTTAAAACTATTTAAAACTGAGATATAGAGATCTGGGTTTTACTCAACTATTTTATATACCTTTTGTATATTTTGAGAATATATTATGAATTTCAATTTTTTAAAATTATAATATCTAGACAAAGATTCGCTTAATTTGCTTAAGCTTGAGAACGGCAGGTCCGATTTGATTAATTATTTTTTTAGAATTACAAACGAGGATGGTATAGTATATGTATTAATATATAATAAACCGTATAAACCAATATATATTTATTCTTAAAAATTCTGCTTAAGCGGCAAAAAAATCAATGCGCGGACTGTGGCGTGGTTGTTCATGGCCGGCGGTGTTCTCTGACCATATAGGAGACCACCTGCTCCGTTGTCAGATATACTAAAAAAAGAGAATATTTAGTTAGAAGGCGTATTATAGCATCTATGTATGACTACATTAAATGAAAAAACATCTGGAAAGAGCCTGGCGTGGGAGCCTTGTAAGCTACTACTTTGCCATGGTTGTCTTTTCTTTTTTTCTATTTTTGTCCTTTTTTTTGTTGTTAGAGAAAATGCCGCGGTGCAGTTTGTTGCCGTTTCTATTGCACCTGTACTTTGGTAAACTTCAAAATTATAGGTAGATTTATTTTTTGACGTGAAATTTTTTTGTAATTTGATCATGAAAATTATCAAGTGATTGTTAAATCCTATAATAAATAAATGATTTTTTTATTTGATTTGGATGTTCGCTCAACTACCAGTACTCTTTATTAAAAATAAAATTATGCTCTACTATTAATACTTCAAGCTATCTGTGGCAAATTTGTTTTCACAGTGTAGAGACTAAGAAATAGCAATCAAGAGATATCAGAATATATTTAACTTTTTTTAGTTGAAGCTTTTACAGTGAATGCAGAGCATTAGCGGCGTGCGAGCGGGTTTGTTACATGTCATTCGTCATCATAGGAATATAGCCTTGCTCAAGAGTCTTTTGGGTTACGAATTGTAACGGTGAAAGGCGAGCGCGCCGGTGGGGGCAACTCAGGCAGGCCACACTTGGAACAGCCAGTCTGCGTTCGTTGATACCCGCGGACACGGTCTTAATGTCCTAGTGTGGCGATTTTTAAACGCCAGATGGAAAACTTTTACTTTCACGCATTGTTTTAAAAATTGTTACCGTCTTGTGAGTGTGTACGTGTTTGTGTTTGTATCATGCTTAGGTGAGCTTGAGCAATAATATTTTATATGATCGAGGGAGACAATTGCAAAATGTATCTCTGTTTATGCCTTTTTATTTGGAGCGGTGCCTTCGTGTCAACTCGAGCCCAAGGTGAGTCAAACTTCCTACCCGCAAACTACCCTAAGCAAGGGGTTATGCAAACGAATGTATATGTAAGGAAATATACGTACTTATTATAATAATTGCCGCAAAATTGAATTTCCAGAAATAATATCGTGTTGTTCCTATTTATCTTATAAATTAACTATATTTATTTTACATTGCTTCATACAGACTCCGTGCCAGTAACCCATTGCTGAGGATTATTATAAAGCCAACTTTACAATAATTATCAAATAATTTTAACTATCATTGTTTTACATGTTTGCTTACAATTGTATAGTTTGCGTACAGTGCAATTCAAAAGGTATTTTCAATTAAGGAAAAATTCACAATTTTTTAACAATAATTTAGCTCCTCTAAAATATATTATGAAATTGAATAAATATATCTTTATAAAGTTAATAGGTGTATCTAAATATTTTATAATATTTTATGTTTGATTAATAGTGAGAATTACTATTTACAACATTGACGAAATGTATTTGATGATGTATTTCAATTAAAATTGTACAAAAATTTGTTGTAAATTGTAAAAAATAGAAAGAATAAGCAAACGTTCAACCATTTGTAGGTAACTAATTTAAGAAACTCGCCCGGCTGCCATCAAGTCCTTTCAAAGAACGAATTCAATTTATACATTAAGTCTGCTCACTAAGGCTCGAACTCTGTACCGATAGCAGCACAGTAATCAGTAACTAACACTGATTTCAAGCAAACTACAATAAACATTAAATAATTCATCGATATTTTTCATATACATATTCAGGTATCGTATCTACATTAGGTGTAGGTATCTTTCTTGTCAAATCTTTAGTATAGTTTTGTCACAAATAATGTTTAATGAGCTGCCATTTGTTAATAATAAAATTAACTAACACAAAATTACACAACGATTTTATAATGTCATGCTAGTTATATTAAATACTTAATTATCAAACCCACTTTCTTTTAATCTTGTTCTGCAACAATGAATACCTATTTATAACTATTATTCATTCATATATGCATGTAATCAGTGAAAATTAAACCACAAAATAAGATTATTCAATGTGATTTTGTTAATTTAAAATCGAAAATTAATAAATCATTTATATATGCGATACTTATACATATTTAGTCGTTATACTGTTGGAGGGATTTTAAATAATTTATGTAATAATTTATTTATTTCTAATTATAGCTTATAATTTGTTGTAACAATTATACTTATAAACTAAATTATCGGGATACTAAAACTACATACTTAGAATTAAATAACAGGATTCTCTAACGCTTGTGGGACCACCCGTTCCAGAATGTTATATAGAAGACCGTTGGTTATGTTCTGTACTCGCTGCATCAACCATCGAGCCATCAATAAGCCCGCTCCTCATCAAACATACCTATTTGATGCGCTGCAGAATCGCGACATCCCCAACAGCATTCATAAGCTATTATTAAGTATATTAAATGTGATCTAGGTTGCTGTACCACTGAACAGTCTGTAATATCAGTTTTGAAAAGTGGTTATGTGGTTTTATTTAAAATAAAGATTTTTTTAACTTATTAATATGAAAGACTATTAATCTTATCACTCCAACAACAGACCTTTACATTTACACACAAGGTCTTTTTTTATTCTATAGCAGACAACAGTGCAAATGGGTCTCCTATATGTTACCTAAGAGAACACCGCCGCCCATGAACAACCGCGTCACAGACCGCGCATTGGTTGTGTTGCCGGATTTTTACGCCGTTTCAGCGGCGCTTTTTAAGGGCCTCTGATGTCCTCACTCACTCTGCGAAAGACAGTACAAGTACCGTTTCACGCTGAGTATTCTGTGACCCCGTGATCATATCACGTCGGACGAGCCGGTCCGATTAGTGCGCCCGCATGTTTCAGCATGGCTCTCCCACGGATGCGACAGTATTAAGACACTCGCCCGGCCACTATCAAGCCCTTCCAGAGACTGAAAAAATTATATATTAAATTATAATGTATAATTGCCCGGACCGGGATTCGAACCCGATACCTCTCGCTTTATGGTACAACTATTAAACTATTCTGCTGTCGTGTTCCGCAGACATCATTTAAGTAAAAAGATATTTTTATTTCTTAAATATAATGTTCACTATTATTTATCAGCAAACCAAATGCATAAAAGATAATAATTATAATTGAATATACACCACAGTAATTACATTACGTTATGTTTTAGCAATCGTAGAAGATTATAAAATCTTTTGAAAACTCCCCATTAATTTATCTAAAGTGCCGTTTATGAGTGAGTGCGTCAATCATTTAATATAAACATTATATAGCCGGTTAGAAAGTATTCATATAATATTAAATGATTGAAGAACTAAATAAATTTCTATATAATATATATTATACAATAATTCATTAAGAAATATAATTCTAATTATTATATTTTATTTCAAGTAAACAACATTCAGATTTATTATATAATTTGTAAATGTCGTTTTTTGCACCTAGAGACTGGCAGTGTAATTTAACTTATTCCGATGACTAAGAAAACTTATACGGAAGGATTATTATAATTATTTTCAAGTATTTCATTTCTACCTACTCAAGTCATATACTGACAAAAATAGATTTATTTATGTTAAATCTGTTAATTCATTTAAAATGTTGGCATATTCAAATTATAGTTAGCACACTATAGCACAGTTCAACATGACTGATATTCTCGGAAGGGCGTCTGGTATTTTGAGAAAAAATCCGGAAATAACAATAAATAATGGTTTTGGTATGTTACATACTACGAAATACTTAAAACTTGTACCTTTATAAACCTAGAGCATTCAATAACAAGTAATATAAAAATAGAAACAGTACAGAAATTATCCATGTTTTTTAAAACAGATACTTATAAATAAAATCAACTATGAATTCAATATTTGAGTATTTAATGTTTCAAAATAACCCGGAATTTGTATTTAATGTATAAAAACAATTTAAAATAAAAAAATATTTACTTATGGAATTACGATATTGCGGATTGGATTGGAGTAATAATCAAATCAAAATTCAATATCGCTCAAGAGATAGCACATGAATAAATCCGAAGTACAACTTCACTTTCATCGCAGATCGAAATGTATCAATATCGCATTGTTTATTGTGAACGCTTTCACTCATCCTGTGCGAAAGGCCCCAGTAAGTTGAGTTATGTGTGCCGTTGGACGACAAATTGTGACCATTTTCAAATGGTATTTCATATTATGACAAATAATTTAATAAATTGTAAAAATAATCCTTTTCTATTTTGTTTGCCTTTTTATCACCAATTTAATAAACAATCTTAAACTTGAATGATATTCAGAGTAACTTTACCATGGTAAATAAATTTTTCTCTTCGACATGCTTTCAGTAATCTTCATTTTAATACACTTCTCATTGAATCTTTAACGTATATAAATTATAAAGACATATCATTTACCCGGTTATATATTTTTTGACGTAGGAAATTTCTTTGTTCTTAATTTAGATATTAGAATAGAGATTTATTGATCATAAGAGACGCCTTTCGGAACTTATCTCGGATCTTGAAGTATTAGATAAAACGGCCCAGCTTTCTCTTGTTTCTCCAGTTTTCCTGAAAACGTTAATAACAGCACCGTTATCTACTTAGCCTGAATACGTTGTAATTTCACAACGGATAAAGACATTTAGTTGAATTTAAATATGATTGACTGATGAAACGATTAGACACATTATTTTTAAATTATCATACACCAAACCATTTATTGTATACCTTCGCGATTAGTGCTGATTTCAATGAATTAAAGTTCATATGTATTTTCCTATTTAACCTATTAAAATATACAGTTTACGATGTTGTAATTTACTGCTTATATTATATGTAAGTCAGTTTCTCATGACATCCTTTGACAGTAAAAATATATCTTGATAATCAATGCCAAGTCCTATAAATCATTAAACACTGCTATCATAGCTTTTCTAATATAATTTTTACTGTCAGTACAATTAAAATGATAAAATTATACCGTGATAAATGTGTGTCATATCTTTACTTACTACCGGCTAGAATGTTGAATGTCATCAGCCTACATAATGACGTCATCAGCGAGTGACCAGTAAAACCTGTTCTCAGTGCCATGTCGCTCGTTGCAATTTATTGACGTACAGAAAACACCGAATATATATTTCTTAGGTATAGGTATATACCTAAGAAATAGGTAGGAATAATATATTTTAAATATAAATAATAGGCTAAATAGGAATTAGGTATAGGTATAGACTATATAGTCTTAGCAATGCATCCATTAATAGATCATTATAGGTGGTAATCGGAAGTTCGTTATTTTTTTTCTAAACTAGATTGATTAGTATTACATAACTATTTAAAGTTTATACGCTATAGGTAATAATGGTAAAAAATTCTTGTAAAAACTCATCTAACTTAAAGAGTGCCGGTTTCTAGTCTGTTTAACTAGGTTATTGAGTCGTAGGAGTTATAGGCTTCGCAGGCATGTCGAACATCATTTTCATAAATTTACCATTTGTCGCAGTAAAATTGTTTCTTTTATAATTTTTGTGTTAGATATAATATATGAAAAGCAAAACCAACAAGTAATATTAACGCGATGTATTATATCACTTATTTAAAATATAAAATAGGAGTTAAAACTACATTGTCTGGCCGACAGTTGCAAATGACCTCAATTTTAGAACTTTTCGTGTTCTTAATTATCAAGGTTAACATTTTCTCTTCGACTCTATTGAAACGTTTAGCCGTTAACACAAAATATTTACTACTGCCCGTTAGACACAGAACTATTGTCTTTATTCATGGTGTTCTTTTACCTTATAGGAGATACATCTGCTCCGTTGTCCGTTACAGAATAAAAAAATTCTAATGTTTAATAATATTTCATCAATGGCATGATTACTCTTAACTGTTTGATAGTATAGACAATATAATAATGAAAAATTCTTATAAGACAATTAAATATTCTATTACTATCTAAAAAATTAGTTCACAAGTGGGTACATATAGTCCAAAGAGTATAAAATATAAGACAAATTAATATAATCAAATTACACCAATATATGTAGTTGAAAGATCCTTTTAAACGCTAAAATAGTGATAGAAGCGGTATAGATTCATTCACCTCAGAGAAAACATTTTTGTGAGAAGACTAATTAATTAATTAATTAAGAAAATTGTGGAAGAAATATGTTACGACATAAAAGAATATTAATTGCATACTGTAAGTGAAAAATTAAAATGTTATATTATGTGTTTCTTTCTCTATGGTAAAAAAAAACAATCGTAATGAATTATGAGAACTAGTACAAGTTATATAAAAACTATTAAAGCTCTTCAGACAGAAATAATCTTTTCGACCGAAGTATTTCCGTAGTCCGATCGCAAAGAGATATTACAACATATCAAATAACCACTATTTCATATCCTTGATACAACCAATATTAAGTAATCTTTTTTGCATGTCAATTGTGTACTAAAGTAATTACATTTAAGTACTTTATTAAATACTCGAAAACTATATTTAAATCAAAAATTAAATTTAATTATATCTTGAATATTAAATATTAACTACTTATCCAATTAATTTGGTTACTATTCATAGCAATGTATCATTATCAAGGGGCTTAAAATATCGACTGTTTCCTATTATCACTTGTAACTAAATCGGTGCCACAGTCTTATTAAATGATACTTAGGAATATTGTATTCCCTTTGCTTAATTAACTTTGATACGTTGCAGCTTATTTATGTTAAGAGTAGTTAGTCATATACATTCTATTTTAATTATGTAATAATTTATTTCATTATTATTACAACTGTTTCTTTTCTCTCGGTTACAAACTAGACTAGAAAACATAATAATACTATTGTCTAAATGGTGTTACAAGTGTACCACTAAGCGAGAGGTGTAAGGTGCGATCTCCAGTCCGAATAAAAAAGTATAATATAGTTTAAAATTTGTTCGGTCTTTGGAATGGCTTGACAGCTTGGACTTAAATGTGTCGTATGCGTGAGAAAGCTATGCAGTTATTCGGCCGACTCGTCGGAAGTGACAGCACGGGTTCAAAGAAGAGTCAGCGTGAAGCTAGGATGAGTGATGAGTGAGGATTTCGGAAACTTTTGAAATTAAGTAGCATAAGCGGCATCAAAAGCCGGCAACACAATCAAAGCGCAGAAAGTGGCGCGGTAGTCCATGGGCGGTGGTGATCTTGCACGTTTACAACAAAATGATATATTTGAGACAATATTATTACACTGTGATTATATTAAATATGTATGAAAAAAATACACGGCATCCTGTCGACCGTGGCGACTGGCGAGTGTACGAAGGCCGGCTGGTTCCGCTTTCCGCAACACATGTTGGTCTAATGTGACCCTTTGTACGGTTAAAATTTTATGTGTAGAGCACGTAATAACTTGTTTGCTTTTATTTAATATATAAGCTTCAAACACAAATTTATAACGGAATATGATTATTTACAATTAAATACATATACATATATTTAAGTCTCCCGTAGGAGAGTCAGGCTGACCAACGCTGACTGCACATACTAACGCACTAATTTAGCCGGCTCGTCCAAAGTGATATCACGGGCTCATAGAATACTCAGCGTGAAACGGTTCTTGTACCGTGTTTCATAGAGTGAGTGAGGATATCGGAGGCCTTTAAAAAAGCCGCTTAAGCGTCGTAAAAATCCTGCAATAGCACCAATACGCAGAATGTGGCGCGGTGTACTTACCATACAGGTGACCCATCTGCCTCGTTGTCCGCTATGGAATAAAAAAATATAAGACTAATGAAACTAGTTGGGAGTTAACTAATTACTAGGTTGTATCGCCGTAAGGTCAAATAATTGCGTTATCTCTTTAAGTTTAAGCAATGGACGCGCTTCTAGTTTTTATCGACTTGGAGTCAGATTGAAAAGTATCTCAAATATTGGTTGTCTTATTGTAAGTCACATTTCTTAGAGTGTCTGTCACTATATCTGTGCATAATATGATGTCGCACTAACTAAACCGTCTCATCCGAATTGATACCACGCGCGCATACAACATCAGCGTGAGACAGTACTTATACTGTGTTTTTCTAAATAAGTGAGTATATCGGAGATCCGCGAAATTACATCGCTCATCTGGCATAAAAAGCCGCAGCACAATTAAAACGCGGATTATAGCGCGGTTTTTTATCATGCAGGAAACCCACCTGATCAATTGCGCGCTGTACAATTAAATACATATATAATACATTGCATGGATTGAGTATTTACAATTATTGGTTTGTAATACAATTAAGTTCGGAATTTTTCATAATTATTCCATACAAGCATTCATTGCTTCAAGCCTTCGCATCAACAAATTTAAATCTGGATATTATTGATTTGAGTGACTGTCAGAAAAGTTTTTTAATTGCTTTAAGGACCACTTACAAGTAATTATTTTAGATTTCCATGTCTTTTATTTGATATTTCTTTAGTAAAAATTAATTTTATTTACACGTTTAATTTACTTAAAGTAACGGATCAGAATAACAGTGTAGCTAGGATCCATTAATTAGAGTTTAAAACGCAGTGACCCAGATGGAACTTCACTTTAACGATAGTGATAATAAAAATATTTAACGGGTGTTTTGTAATAAATAACAATATATTTTGAATATAACAATTTTAATAACGCTATCATAAATAAGAAAGTGTCATAATAGGATGAAATAACTTTTTAAACTTTTCATCAGATCAGTTCATTACAATGGCAGGCAATATTATGTGCAGGAATACATTGTCAACGGTTAAGCAAAGAGGTTTGAAAATAAAATTAATATTTGAAAATATTAATTTATTGACTTTGCAATGCATTAATCATTAACGATCTTATAAACGTCGCCGGAAGACGCTGGATGCACGCCTCCGAGAGGTATTCAAGTAAGTCCAAAGGGGAGGCCTATGTCCAGCAGTGGACGTCTTACAGGTGAAATAATTGATGATTGCATTAATCTCTGCAATCTTTGTGAAATCTGCTAAAGTATTACCGACCACTTATTCCAGATTAGCCTCTTTTTCGATTGCCACCGTTATCATAAATAAATACATCACATATAATAAAATTAATTTTTTTTAAACGTTGCATAGGTGACGTTATGTTTGTTTCTAAAGATCTTGTGTATGAAATGCACTGATTATCTTACATATTTTTAACTTATTTGTAAGTTATTCCAAAATAAAAATTTATGAAATTATACCGTTGTTGTTCAAAGAAGACTTCCTCGCGATTGGGTTTAAGAAAAACCATAAAAGTACATTTATGAACGTTTTGTTAACAATTCTTTGATTTAAAACAATACCTTCTCACATATTTCAAATAACATTAGAAATCTTCTATGGTTGGAATTAATTATTGTAACGATTCAAAGTTAAGAATGCTTCGTGCAACCCACACGCTGTTCTCATACAAAGAGTTGAGGTTGGAATTTACTATCATTAAAGTTAAGCCTTCAACTTGAACCTAATAATTCTAAATATATCTTTACAAAAGATGTGTTCTCATTAAGCAAAATGTTGCATAGTTTTTGTTTACTCATTATTAAATTTTAATTTACTTTAGTAAAAGAATCACTACAGATGTTTTTTGTTTATAACATAAACCTCTTAAATAT
>DWCF01000309.1:0-51387 GCA_018230265.1 Delias oraia
ATTATTTTCGCTAACTTTCTGATACAGTTACTTAGTTGTACGAAATTAATGCATATTAAATGCTTAAAAAATACCTAAAATCATTTTCCTTAACTTGTATTATAAACCTAATAATTGTACGCAATTAATTCATATGAAACACTGAAAAAGGCTTATAAAATTATTTTCGTTAAACTACTGATACATCTAATAAATTGTACGAAATTAATGCATATTAAATATATACTTAAAACGAGGAAAATATGTTTCATAAGTACATAGACACTGCCAACATGGAGCCATTCGTCTGTTTTATTGTATTTTAAATCATTTATAAGAGCATCAAGAGCCTTCTCCATCTTCCGAGTCTATAAATGTCTAATATTTTTACGTGTGGCGGCGCAGGTGGGGCAAAGGGCAAATCGAATAATGGTCGCGATGGTACATTGAATGCCAATAGGTACTCACTCGGTTACTGCGAACTTTACGATGTTACGCGGAATGTTTTTACGTACGGTATGTGTATCAGATAGTTATTATTCCAGAGTTGTAAAATATTCGCTTGTTTACTATCGGATTTAAAGGGTTTTTTATTTGTCTTCCATTTTCCTCTCACAATACGTCTACATGGGATTATTTATTATAGGCTATCGTAATAAAACAGTGCAGGACCCTATGTTTATGAAATATATGTGTATGAAATAGGTATGATTTTCTCATTTTTATTTTATAGCGGACAACGGAGCAGGTGGCTCTTCTATATGGTAAGAGACCACCGCCGCCCATGAACAACCGCACCACAGTCCGCGCAATGGTTGTGATGCCGGATTTTTGCGATATCCTCACTCACTCTGCGAAACATAGTACCAGTGCCGTTTCACGCTGAGTATTCTGTGATTTATTATTAAAGTTGAGCCACAACTAATATAATCCGCGCTGCCTTTGAGCTATAGTTGTTCACTTAGACGCCTCTTGTTAAATGGAAATTGAATAACTATTGCTTTTGTTACAAAAATCCTAATAAGGTTGTATATAAAATTAACATACGTTTATAAAAAAATAAACAGTAAATATAAGATAAGTATTTTTGGCCTACATTCTAGAATGCACCATAAACAATTTTATGTTTCCTATAAAGTATGAACACATACAACTTAATAAGGTATTTACACAAATGCGTTGTGACGTGAAAACTCTACGGTCTGAATATCACCACAATACACAATATCCCTGGAACATTGAAGCAATAAAGCACTTTTATCACAGATGAACCCTCCATCGGTTTAGTAAAGCTAGATTAGATAAAATCTAGCACTGAATATAGGTCGCACTCAACAGGTCCGTGGTGCTTCGCTCCAAACTATTGTTCCGGCGCTCGGTGTGGTGGCGTGGTCAAATTGTTGTTCGCGATTGTTTGTAACGGATCGTGGCATTGTTTTTATACAGCTAAATATATTTGTTCTATTTCGGGCTAAATTCAAGGCACTAGAGCGTAAAGTGATTGCGAATTTCAATTTCATCTATATTGTATATTTTTGACATGTTTTAAAAGTTCGTGAATAGATTTTTTTACTATATAGCTGGCAATTGAGCCGGTGGATCTCATCTATGGTAAGAGAAAACCGCCGTCCATGGACAACTGCGCCACATCCGGCGCTTAGGTTTTGTTGTCGGCTTTTTACGAAGCTTAGCGGTATGATTCCGAAAAACAGTACATGTGCTGTTTCACGCTGGTATTCGGTGAGCCCGCGGTGTCATTCCTTACGAGCTGGTCCAATTGGTTGTCAGCTAGTGCATGGTTCGCCCACGGGTAAAATTTCGTAATTAATCATTATCAAGTAGACGCACTTCAAGTTACCAAATGTAACAATTTGACTCGTAGCGAAGATCGCTTGTCAAACTGCGCAGACAAATTACACCATCGCTTCTCAAAGCTTTCCAATTTTATATTTCAACAAATACGATGACAGCGTTCAGTTTGTTTGCCAACAGACCTCCTCAGATAAGTAACATTGTATTCAGGAGTTTATTGTATGAGAGATTCGAATTTACTTTGAATCTCTGCGCTTTTATAAGGAGAATTTGTCAGAGACTGTTAAGAAAGAAACGTTGAGCGCGGCGATATTATGCGAATGCCGTTTTGTTGTTGTCATACATTTTAAAACGTTTTTCAAAGAGGTTCTCTATTGTACCTGCAGTTGTAATACAAATAACAATTTTCACTATGTACGGAAACAAAGCTTAGTGTTACTTCGTTTTTAAATGGCTGATTTATTACAGATCAAAGCCATCGTTTCGATGCATATTGTTAAATAATATTAACCTTATGAGATATTAGATTATTAAACAGTGACGGTGAGGTTTTTGAACGTAAACAATTATTGATTTATGAAGCATTACCTCTTTTGAATACTTAACGTTTACAAGACGACGCAAGAAAATGAAATGAAATGAAAATTGCAAATAAATTGTGTAGTTTATGAATTCTTTTTCCATTTTCTGCGAGAAGGGCGCTCCCTTCTGGAGGAGAACTTGGGGGATGAACGTAAACAAATAAGGAAATGACGGGCGATGTTCACAAACAATCGTACGGTGTTGGGACACATTTTTTATCAAACAAATTGAATACGGCCGGAAATGCCAACTTATTGGAAAGGCTTTGGCGGTCTTTTTCCAGCAATATTGGCAGTTTATCGTCGAAATTTTAATGAAAAACACTGCCAGAGTGATTTTATATTGTCCAGTTGCTTTATTAAAAAGAGCGCATTCGCATGTTATACGTCTTCAGTTGTTAATAAAATATCGCAGTCATCTGTAAGTAAAACAGGATTTTACCCAAAATATAATGATAAATCCAAATAGTAACGAGCTCTGGGGCATTTATAGTTGTCATAAGGTCTTTGTCTCGTATGTTTTTATTAAAACAAAATATACTGTAATAAATGATTACACGATGAATTGGCGCAATGGAAAACCATGTTTTATTTAGTCACGGGAAATAAGAAAACTTAGCTAACTCCCGAAGCTTGGCGCATTGCCAGACAATAATACACCCTGCTGTTTAGTGCCAATTTTCAAAAACTCCTCTAATTTTCTTATTTTAAAATAACACTCTATGAAGGGCGGTTTCTCTTAAACATTAAGAAATGACAAAGTGGTTAAAATAAATTGTTAATAATTACAAAAATTTTGCATTAACATATCCTATATAATAATTGTAATTTGATCCTGAAAACGTGCCAATGAAAGATCATGTTTTATGTGGTATTTCGACTGAAACGTTTTTTAACGCGATTCGAGGAATGCAACTTTGCAGTCGCTTATCATTTATCCACGATACCTTATACTTAACAATTGAGTCAGGTCATTTAATTTTAGTATACAAAAATATTTCTCCTACTAAATTTCGTATTTTTCTTTCAGGTAAGTAATCCATCATACTTGTTGGTGAATTCGCTGATTTAGGTAAAGAATGCAATAATTCCATCATCATCATCATCATCATCAGCCCATTCAAGTCCACTGCTGGACATAGGCCTCCCCTAAAGGCCTAATGATTCCATATTGACTATTTATTAGAGCTTTTCGGAGCTTTTGCTTGTCTTTAAAAATATAAAAGTTTTCTATATATTTTCTTAAGGTTGCTTCGATTTCAAAATAATTCAGAATAATCAAATAAATAATTCAAAATAATTAAGAATTTTACACCCGTGGGTAGTACCACGCTGCTGCATTTGTGGACGCACTAATTGGGCCGGCTCATCTGCAGTGATACCACGAGCTAACTGAATACCCAACGTGAAATGGTATTTGTACTGTTTCGCTGAGTGTGTGAGGATATCGGAGACCCTTAAATATGCATAAAAACCCGGCAATACACACATAAGAGACCCACCTGCTTCGATAAAATGATATTCAAAACAGTTTAAAAATTCTTTAGTAACGCGTAAATGATATTAGTAATCTGAGATTTTTATAAATTACTCATTCATTCAAAATTAAATTTATACCGTCCGTAAGTTAGAGGAAATTAAAATGTGAATTTGCAATGATTTCAATTCGATCAATACCGAGTAAAGGAAAAAACCGCCCCGGGCGTCTCCAATTAAGGTTCCGTAGTTTTTTTTTATCTCGGCTAACCTTTAAACGGTTCCGCTTCCCGTTAATTGAACTACACCGATTTCTGATTCGTTTTTTCAATATTTCTATAGATTTTTTTTAGGATCGATAATAGAACATTAAAAAAAAATTAATTAGCGTCTACCAATCCATATACTATGCACGATTAATATGTTTTAAAGTTTTCCTTGCATATAAACATCAGAAGAATGAATGTGGAATACGTAATATAAATCTAAGCATCATATACTAACACAAGAAACAATAAAAAAGGTTTTAGTATACCCCTAAGCTCGGAGATTCAACAAATCCACTCTAAATGGGGTCTTACCGATCGCACATGGGTAGCTAAAGGTTGACATTCCAAAAAATCATGTATTATTCGTCTGAATTCAAATATATCATCGGTCTTAAATCAGTTTTACCCCCACTATAACTTTACTTCCTATTTTCGAACCTCGTAGCCTCTAGTTATTTTCAACTCTAGAAATCGCCTAAGACAATATCTTGCATAACTTTTCTATATGTAGCTAAAATTTGTTGATTTAATGTTGTTTTATAAGTTTATCAAAAGTTTTTACGACTTAGGTAAAACATTATTCTTATTCTCTTTGAGCACGAACATTAAAACATTGTATACCTATAGAAATATTGAAAAAAAAAGTACTTGGGATGGCGTGAAAAATAAAATTGTTCGGTTCAAGTGAGGAGTGAAGCTTAGTTCGATTGTAATATTTTTTATTACTAGCAAATTGCAATAGAATAATTGTAGATGAATAATTTTAAATATTATTAGCACTTATCATACAACTATGATGTTGTCCTGTAGGTGGTAAAAGTAACATCTTCTAGTTACGTCGGGCAGGTTGTTTAGGTTGGTTTAGGTTAAAAATGTGATTGTTCGATGATAGATAATATAGTTTTAATAATAGCCTATTTATTTTGAATCTTATTATTATAAATTATATAAAAATATTTTGAAAATCGGCTAAAAGTTCCCTGTAACGCCGCGCCGTCGCCGACAATTTGAGTAAGCAGAAAATTAATGTCCTTGGCGATAATACGCGAAATCTTTTTATCCTTTCTATTCACCGGCTCAGGTAGTTTATTTATGACTAAAGGGCTTCCTACCGTCGCTATATCAAATTCTCGCTTACGGAAGAGTTTATGGTATGGAAATATTGTCAGCTGGCAACTCTATAGTTTAATTCAGCGTACTATATTTTATTTTGTTATTCTGTTTTCAATATTAAAGGATATTCATATCTTAAAAAAAAACGTAGATTCAGCTTTATGTATAATGAGTGTGGTATTTTTTCATGCGCGTTTCCCGTACGTGACTACAAATGTTTGAAAAAGCTTATCACGTACTAACCGGCAATCCATAAATCATGCAACGATATATATGATTATAATTAAAGGATAATATTTTGTGTGTCGACAAAATAATTCGACTAAGTGATGACAATACATAGTTTATAGTAAATAATAGTAGCATTTATAATTGAACTCATCACTATAATGCCATAATCCCCATGTATTGTTATATGCCAGTGTTCGCTTTGTGAACGGATTAAATTATGAATTAATTATTATTGTTAATTAGGACGTAAAATGCTGCTGTTTAACTTTTCGGAGCGGAACTGGTAATGTGTCGACAATGTGCTGTTTTTATATGACGTTTCTTCTAGTTGTACGACTAAGCAGATTCTTAATTTTTATCTATCTAAAAATATACCCCTTACATAGGTAAATACTAAGAATCTGCATCTATCGTTCTGTGTGTGGCATAGTAGAATAGCTATATATTGTGCCGAAAAGTTTCTCTAATCCGAAATCAGTATTAGGAACATTTGGCACCCATTATTTCACAAATAAAATCCATTCCACGAACAAAGGGAATTCCTTTTTTATTTTACAGAGTATTATTAATCTCGTGACAAACGATACTTAATTCCCTGTTCAATTGTACTGTGCCATTATTGTTAGTGTCCTTCTGGCGCGTGGCGTATCAATGTTGTCTGCGAAGGGTGGACAGTCGGACCTCTTGCTTACACACCCATAAACTATTGTGAGTGAAAGAGATCGATATCTACACAGCTGCATTTAGGGTGATATTGAATGACTAATCCTTTTTCAACCCCCGAAGCTAAAATTGCAATTAATAATACCTTTGTTTACATAACTAGCTCAATACATGAGGGGCTCTCGTTGCTTTTATGTTTCAATCTGCATATAGATCGGTTAATCATGCAGTTTATATATTAGACGTGCCTGTAAAAAAAGAACAAGTTTTTCAGATAGGTTCAGTTCAGGTAGGTAGTAGTAGGTTTTTATAGTATTTTTAAGTTAATTTCCATTAAGTATATACGACGCGGTACCTTATAAAGTAAAAATACCGCAAAGTAGCTATTAACTTCAACCAGACCGGTCCCATATATCTATTATGCTACGCCCGCTGTAAAGACCTCATGAATTTGCCGGTTAGAGTCACGTTCAGTTAATATTTCAGTCTTGGCAATTACGTCATAACTGAGGGTCCATGAAATGTAGGTAAAAAGGGATACTCCAATTTATAACAATGAGTCACCCGTTCCACTAGAAAGACCAACAACCCGAACGAAACGAAACATTTTGTAATCGACCGGTATAATGACTGACTCAGCTAAAAACTTCTTGCGAAGGGTGACCGGCCAGAGCTTAGCTCATTCAAATAATTACATTAGTACTTAGTAGACGCCGGCTACCTTTTAAAGGTCCTTGAAACTAGGTTCATTTGCATAATTATTGAGCTTAGAAGCATAATGACCGACATTAAAAATCCACTCCTAAAGGTCATTTCATCTCAGTAATGAGTAATGCAAACGTGTATAGTAAATTATTTATTTATCTTTTAAAGTAAATTACAATTAACACAGGTTTGACCTACACCTAACGTCGTTTGCAGCCAGTAGCAGTGACAAATCTTAATGCAGAAGCCGTGAATTAAAACGTCAAAAATGGCGGGAAATATGACAGGCCATGATTCAAAATGGCGGACGTAAAAGGGAATTACACAATTTGTTTCGCGCCATTTAACTCTTGCCGCGTTTCAAATTAAGCCGAGGTTAATTGATAGGTGGTACACGATGTAATTTCTTTTGTACGTTTTGTTCGGTGTTGATCCGGTTACAGAATTTATTAGGAGCGAGCTTTGTTTAACCGCTTATGTTTATTTCAGTTGACGTGTTTGAGGAAAAAACGAAAAAGTTAGTATTACTCTGTCGTTTAGAAGCATTATTTTATGTGGGCGATCGGCGTTGTTTCTACGAAATTGCTACGACTCAAGTCGTAGCATAAATCTCTGTAGCTTCGAAAAACGTAGTATGTCGCGCACATGTGCTGATTTGATGAAACAAGATACTTAAATGGGTATTATGTATTAATATATATGGTATTAATATGGAAATTTTCTTCAGTTTTTAATGAATAAACAACTAACTAATAAATTAGAGGATCATATAGTTGTCATAACCTGATAAATAACTCGTTTTGATAGCGTTATTCAAAGTTTACATACATATTATAATCGGAGTTTATTTGTACAATATTATCAAGTGTGAACTCAATATTTGAAAGCACATCATTTGATGTATTGAGAAAAGATTTCAATTTGACGTTATTGTGATATGACATGAAAGATGTAAACCGTATTGCTACACAATTTCAAGTATATCTTTATAGTTTTTTCTACTTACACAGGTTTTTATTTACAAATAAAAATATATTTATTAACATTTTATATATTTTTGATATTAATTAACATTATTATATTTAAAAACATAATTATTATTATTTTTATTTTCTTAAGTGGCGTAAAAAGCCGGTAAGACAACCAATGCGCGGACTTGGGCACGGTTGTTCATCGGCGGCGGTGTTCTCTTACCATATACGAGACTCACCAGCTCCGTTGTCCGCTATACTATAAAAATAAATCAATTTGATAGAAGATAAAGAATGGGATTTTGCTGGAGAGAAAGTAGTTACTACGTTTTAAGATTAAACATATTGGTTAAATTCTTATTACAGATACAAATTTACGTCCAATTTAACCGATTCCTTATACAAATAACTATCATACTACATATGAAGGTGAGGTGTATTAGGGTCGAACAGGGTGCTTATAAAGGATTTTCATGTTTACCGACCGTTACGAATCTACTAAACGGTGATTGGTTTCGGAAAACGTCTCATTTACCTTAACAACGTTTCGTTTTGATTATGACTGCTTCCTAACGTTACGCGACCGGTTTTGTGCTCTCTGGAAATGTATTCAATGAGGGTGAAATTCAAGAGAAATGGCTGATTTTATCTCGTAAATAATTATATATCTGATTTTATTAAATTGCTAGTCAATTTTGGCTTCTCGGCATGTCATAGGCATTTGATACATTGCCCTCTTGAATACAGAGTGATAAATTATAGAATAGTTGTTTACATATTTATGATTACGGAATCGTAAATTATAAATTGTATGCATTTTTCTCTAACTGGTAAGCTGCGACCATGTTCCCTACAAACCTCTTTTGTTTCATGATTTTTAAAAGGAATCATGTAAATGATGAAACAATATAAGTCGTATCCGATCGCCGATTGCGAGAGTTGCTCCTTTTCAAGTTTGTCCATTGTTCGGATTAAGTATATAAGTAAACTCCGAACGATCAAGGAAAAATATAAAAATATGAAATAGTTGTCATAAATCAATTTCGAGGTTTTTGATGGCGTTGTCCATGTTGATTTAACGTCCATCCATTTGGGATATCGATTGTAACTCAATAGCGAGGGAGCGTCCGTACTTTGCCGCCCTTCAGTCTACACATGGATTTGTATGATTTTATTCGCACTCTAAAAACTCTATTTGCAAATAAAAATTATATATCTGCAATGGCGTAATTTTCTAAAGATGTTGGTTTTTTTTAGTTTTAATAGGCGGGAAATAAGTTTTGTTCAATAATGTCGCGCTCTGGCGGTTTTAGCCATAAAATGTGTATAAAAAACTTCCGTTTTCTGATTTAACAATATGTTTAAATGAAATTACTTTTATGTTAATAAGATTCGTGAACAAAAATATAAATAAGTTTGTATAAGAAAGGTTTTCCACATTTTCTTACATAAATGGTAATCTTACGCGAATGGTGGCATATCTCATACACGGTACCAAAGTTAATTTTGGTCTGGAGACACGACGTAAGACTGAGTGGGTGCATTAATAAAATTTATATCTGTTTACCCTACGTTCTATCAAGTTAAGGAGTTTACTAAAGGTTTTAACGAATCACTGGGATGTGTCAAGTACGTATCGCATAATAAACTGAAGCTTTTGGTTCGTTGCTCAAACTATTACAACTATAGGTATAAAATTACCATGAAACAAACATTGATATGTTCATAGTGATCTTTATTGATAAAAATAAACGATACGTATTTCTTACGAATGAAGCTGCTCATCAATACAATATCAAAGCAAAACCAGTCATTAACAACCGGTGTGTGGCCGTCGGGACACGCTGTTGCAACTGTATCACTTATAAAAATACCAATAATAATAACTTTAATTCAGTGAAAGCCAACTCGTGCCCGACTATGTCGAAAGCTTCGGGGGATCGACAGCTGCCGCCGAACTTGCATCTGCCAACCCTAGCACGCACACATGCATAATCATCCACTACACGCTCCGTTGCTTACGTAACCATAGCATACATTAATATCCGTCTACGCTACACAGATAAAACAGATGCTTTGTTCAGCTAGGGCTGTCGCGCTTTTGTTTTTACTTGTTGAACGTTTGATTGATGAGCGGCGATGATTGATTGAACACGCTCTATGCGATTGTTGATGAATTATCACAAAGCTGAAATCTTTCACCTCGTTAAGTGTTTTCTTTGTATGCCCTGGGAATTCTTAAATATTACCGATTTTATCATTCGTCTCAAGTGCTCGGGCTCTGATTCGATTTGGCTCAAATGCGTATTCGATCTAGACGCTGTTATGAAATTCTATTTTTCTTTGTAAGATGTTTTCATTCCAGAGATCGTATCTCAGGCAGATCTTAATGCATAATTTTCTTTTTGGAATCAATTTAAATTTATTTATTGTATTGTTCATTTAAATAGATTCACTCATTCGATTCTTATATTATAGTTGAATTTATATTTACAAAGTGACAATTGTATTGATTGAACAAACCAATTGCAGCGTCGCGAATTCCTTCGGGTCGCTAACTGTGGCGTACTATCCTTGTCGGTTTTATTTGAATTTTTTCCTTGATATAAAAATATTCTCGTGGATTTATTTTACCCGGTTTAGTCTGCTTTCATTTAAAATTCTACGTTTATGCACCCCGTCAATAACAAAAAGATCAATAACCTCAATCATCACAGAATACTAAACGTGAAATGGTACTTGTACTGTGTTTCGCTGAGTAAGTGAAGATATCGAAGGCCGTTAAAAATGCCGCTTGTAGTAAGTAGTAGTAGTGGGGTAAAAAGCCCGCAACACAACCAATGCGCGGAATGTGGAGCGGTTGTCTTACCATATAGGAGACCCACCTGCTCCGTTGTCTATAAAAAAAACCTCTCAAAATTTTCCGCCACTTTTACCTATGTGTGCATAAATCTGAAATCAAAAAAGTTTTCAAACAATGTGGGTTGTTTTTAAATCTATTAGTATCAACCCTACGTCGATTTAATCAGTTAATGCATCATTCGCCGGATTTTACGATGTGCAATAGTGGTGTAGTTTTAAAACCGTCCGACACAAATTTATGTCCGCATAAAGCGCAAAACGTACTAAAATGCTATTTGGGTAAGTCTGAAAAATTGCCTTGTTTATCTACCTATCCGCGCGAAATTAAATTGCCTGTTCGCACTTTTTTGTTAATACGTCACTCGAAAATTGCTGGCGCTTTTTATATTCGTACTAGACATTATGAAAATGACAATGCAACGCTCAGAGTAAAGAAATAACTATTCAGCAAATTAGGACTGGCGTAAACCTAATGCAAGAAGGCTTAAAATGATTGAATAATTACTTTTTGAGAATATCGGAGGCCCTTAAAAGTGCCGCTTAAAAACACAACCAATGCACGGACTGTGGCGCGTTTGTTTATGGGTGGTGCTGCCATATAGGAGTCCCACCTGCTCCGTTCTCTGCTATAGATTACAAAACATACTATTCATTTACATCTCAACATTATTTTTTTGTATATAGGTACAACAACACAAGGAGTATCGGTTTATTTTAAATACATTTATTCCTTAAAATCCGACAACGCACTCGCGGCTCAGTTAGGGCTTGGGGTGTTCATGGGCGGTGGATCACTTATCCTAGGTGAGCCACATACGAGCAGGAGCTCGTATGCCACCATTTCCATTAAAAAATGAAAAGATACTCTCTGGATAATAAGGAAATGCCGTATTAAATTGACGCTTTGAGTCTCGTGAGCATTATAGCTTTTCTCTATAATTAGATTCTCACTTCGTTACTCAGCTTGCAATTGTAATAAACTTGATATTCAATTCCAATGTGCGCAATCATTGTCTAAGAGCGTTGATGTCCGGCTGATATCATTAATTAGAGACATTAAAACTGTCTCATAGCCAAGTGCAATGCACTCTAAAGCTTTTAAGCTCTTTTATACGCAAAGCGCAAACAATTAAAATTAGATTTACCACTCGGTAGTAGGTAATATAGTAGTAGTTAATAGTAGTAGTAGTAGTTAATTCAATTTTCCAATTGCTCGGTCACGTTTTATGTAATACATTTAACTACCGGTTACTTCCATTTGGTTTAACTTTTAATGTTTAGAGTTAAAGTCAGGATTATGAACCTATACGAGTATTGTACAAGTGCTGAGATTATTCGTGCATTTGTTGAAACATATACGTTACCTTTCCTCTGAAATTAAATTTTGCATTCATGAAAAAGCTCTCTTCATATAAATCAAAAGTTTTCAGTTATACAACATAAAATGCATTGTTTTTGGTTACATATAATTTAAATAGTAATTTGTCCTCGGTTTCTTGTTTTTATTTAATTGGTGGCAAACGAGCAGAAGGCTCACCTAGGGCAAACGGTCCTCCGCCCATGGACGCCTCAGGCCTTGCAGAGCCGTGCGTGTGTTTTGGAATGTAGGCAATAAAAATGTGAAATAATAATGAAACGTGCGTTAAATATCCAGTTAACTTAAAGGTAATAAACTGAAAAGTCTTCTGAATACAGTACAATAAGTACACACGGGCAATATACGAAATGACTGAACCGCACCTGCAATTTAACTGCAAAATGTAAACGATCCATATTTTCTGGCTTTTCAGACGTATAACTACAATTTTGTGGACGAGACAACATCATTGTAATCGCATTTCAAAACCGTAGTTTCATTCTAACTTTACTCGTTATAGTCTTTAATTACATACACCTAAGCATGTATCTAATTTCTCAATAAGATACATGACGCAGGTTCTAGGTATTACAATGTTTATAATAATAAGTTATTTTGCTCGCATGCAGTAGGCACATAAGAATATTTGTTTCAATAGAAAAAAGTATGGGTAGGCATTTGTTTTATTGTGTGCTTTATTCTTTTCATTCTTTGTTACATTCATTACCATTTAAATGACACGTTCGTTTATTCTTTTGTTATGTAAAATGGGCTGCATATAAAATAAAATCCAAATACTCAATTTGTACGCGCCCGACCTTTCTAACGCACCATCAATCGTTTAGAAATGCATTATTTATTAATTGGTTACAGTCACGACTTCGGGGTCTTTTTTTTCCAACCATCAAAGACATGTGTAACGTTAGAAAAAAGTTAATGAATTCCTTTCCAACGAATACGTCATGTTCATGCGGGCTGAAACAAAAACGCATTGAAAAAAAGATCCTTTAATAGGAAAGGAAAAAAGACGCAGCCCGTGTGAGTGCCCCGATATTCTTTATGTGGCGCACGTACGGCGGAAGCCTGTCGGAATTGCTGTTAAACCCGAGTCCAAAAGTGCAGATACTAAAATGTAAAAATTTATTTTCTCTTTACCAGCGTATTGGCACATTGCTTGCCAATATCTTATTGAAATATATTACCAAATAGATTCGTTTAAGCAGTCGATATTAATGGAATTGATAATACAACGTTTCCGTCGTACAATTATTGATAGTAAATCTATTTTAGGAAAATGAGAATATTATCAATCGAGCTATATAAAGCTTGCAGTATCTACTGTGCTTGATTATAAATATTTTTGTAATTTGGCGGGGTCATACGAAGTGATACCACGGGCTCACAGAATACTCAGTATGAAATAGAAGTTTTACTTGAAATTGTACCTCTACTGTGTTTTGATAAGTGAGTGAGGATATCGGAGGCCCTTAAAAATGCTGCTTAAGCGGCGTAAAAAACCGGCAACACAACCAATGCGCGGACTATAGCACGGTTGTCCATGGGCGGTGGTATTCATTACCAATTAGGAGATCTACCTGCTCTGTTGACCGCTATACCAAAAAAAACCGCAGTTTAAACTAAACAAAAATAATTATAAAATAAAATACATATACATAATATGTGTTATAGTTAATTAATAACATCTAATTCTATATAATTGTTCTTATTTCGATTGAATGACTATGGTTTGTTTATAAAAGTGAAGCCTAATGCTGATAGCGATTCAAATGAATTTCAGTCGTGTCGACGATCTGCGTATCTCGAGAATAACCTTTGGCCTTATCTATGTCCGAGTCACAGACAATACAAACAAACGAGTTGTGATCGATGTATAATCGAATCAGCTCGATTGTTCAGTTGGAGTGATGAGGTATTTATTCAATTACGGAATCAATGTACATTTAGGGCATTGTGACAACTAATGAATTATTGCACCATCCTATTCCGTTTCAATTTCAAATTGTCTAAGATTCAATTGCTTCAATTGTTATCGTAAGAAAATAATTGAACATGTAAAACGTATCAAATTGTTCACGTACAGATTAATGTCATCGATGAATTCATGAATTGTTTCTCAATTAGTAATAATGTAATCAAGAAATATCAATTGTGTTGATCAACTGATCGGGTTGCAAGTTCAATGAACAAGTTGCTCGATTTTCTTCAATAATGCAGACGTAGCATTACATCATTCTCGTCACTGCACTATTACAGAAGCAATAAACCGAGACCAATTTGACTAGAATAGACAGTTTTGCCTCGGGACAAGTCATAAAACTTATTATGGTACTGCCGTCTCGTACCTGTGTCGAGGGTTAAGTAAATGTATGACTTTCATTTCAATGATTGTAGTAATTGCAGAAAGAAACGTCAGAATGTTTTAAGTGTTCCGGCTAGCACGGAAATCTGCTTTGACGTTTCACTGCATTTGATGACCGTCTCCTATGGTATAGAGTCTATGCCATGCCTTTATGTCGCTGTCTTAAGATTTAATTAGTAGCTATTCGTTGTAAGAGCTCTCGTCAACAAAGCACGACCAAAATTCAAAGTGCATCAACAATGCACACTGACTCAACTACATTGCAGTGTCATAATACCAAGTAATCACGAGCAATATACGGAGCCTGTAATGAACCTTCATTTCAGTTCCACCTTGCGCCGTAAATAATAAAGTTCATTTTGCCCTGGCTCGGGGGAACGCGAACGTGGCACGAGTCGGGTGTAATTTTTAGTTGAGGTTGTAAAATTTTTAGAACTCAACAGAGTTGACTTTGTAATTTCGGTTGATGAAGTTGCGTAATTTAATTTTGATTTAAAAGTTTATAATATAACGAAGGAATAATTTAACGTATACAAAAAGACCTTGAATACAATTAAGCGGCGATGTTACCATGTTATATGTATTTTAATATGTAAAATTGAAATTGGATACAATAATTTTGTATTCTTTACTAGGTTTTACACGTGTGTTCGTCGCCACCATCAGAAAAGACTTGGAAATTTGTACAGTCACTATTTAATCTGAAAATTATAGTTTCATTCTACATTTGGGTATACTCTGATAAGATCCACGGATTTTATATAATGTAATAAATATTATTTATGTTTCTGTGCAAGAAAAATAGAGACTTAGCCCGTCAATTATTTTGTATTATGTAGCAGGAAGTGTCTTGTATTAAGAAAATTTTCCATTTTCTCGAGACAATGGTAATTAATCCTATTTTGAGTGACGCAACAAACTTTGTGGAATTTAGAAATTCATAACTGATATCATAGCGAGTGCTTTAAGTGAAAGCTCTCGATGAATGTATTTTATATTATGTTTCAAACTGCATAAAAATGAGCTGATATTCCCCCACAACGTTTGGAAGCATAATTAACTGTATGCTCAACGTATTTTACCGTCTACCCATTGACCCCTGCTAAAATTATAATTTATGATCTTAAGCTTTTAATCTCTAGTAAATAGTCATACTGAAGCATATGCTGAATTAGGCCGTCGCATTCAAAGTGATGCAGGCTCATGGAGTACCAACGTGAACAGTTCTTGTACGTAGTATTTCGCGTAACGAGTGAGGGTATCGGAGGCCCGTGAAATTATACTGCTCGAGTGGTGTAAATACCCGGCAATATAACGAAAGGGTGAATTGTGGCGCTGTTGTCCATGGGCGGCAGCGATCTCTTATCATATAGGAAACTCCGTAGCTCGGTGTACAATAAATAAAATAAAAAATGTAACAAAATTACACGCAAAAATATGAGTTCTGTTTAATATTATGGACAAGTTTCCCAGTTACATTCATATCTGCTTGTTATGGTTCGTTACCAATTCTTGCCTAGTCAGTGCCCGTATACAATCAAATTTAAACCGACTTAACGATCTTGTAGATCCGAGAAACGGACTGACTTTTCAATTTGGAGGTATGATAAATAGCTCCAGTTTTCACGAGTTTAAAATTTCCGAAGTATTGTTCGGGCGCGTTCCGAATTTAAATTCATTTTACATCTGTCACACAAAGGGATTATGCCATCACAAATACAGCTTTACCTCTAAATGTTTGCTTGTTGGCTAAATTTTGCGCTATTTTTATTCTGCACCAGCGACCACGAGTCCTCCTGTTTGCACTCATATTTAATACAAATTGATGTAACTAATTTGATGAAATACAGAAAATGGATATTTTAATAATGAAAAGATTTATAGAAAAAATATGCTTGTGTCGCGTTATCTTTTTGATTTATAAGAACAATCTTCCAACAGCAAAATAGATGAAAAATTTATTATTACAAATTGTAAAAATGAGATATGATGTGTAACGCTTATTGTGTGTATTTTACACTCGTAGAAGAGCCATGCTGAAGCATATGCGGACGCACTAATTGGGCCAGCTCGTCCGAAATTAAACGGGCTTATAGAATACTAGCGTAAAATTGTAGTAGTACTTGAAACGGTACTTCTATATCGGAGATATCGCAGGCTTTTAAAAATGCCGGCAACATAACTAATACGCGGACTGTGGCGTGGTTGTTCATGGGCGGCGGTGTTCTCTTACCATATAGGAGACCAACGTGTTCCGTTGTCTGCTATACCATAAAAAATCGATTAAAGAACGACTCATCAAGTAATTTACTAATTCCATCGAGAATCATAAACAAACTGATTATTCAAAACGCGAACAAAGGTTTTCGTGTTGGAGTCACATTTTTTAAATCCATAATACACTTCTGTCGCGTGCTCGCTGAAACTTTAAAGGTGAAATGGGAAAGTTTTTCATAACAATATAAGTATTGCCTTCATAATTATTACCTATAGAATGCCAAAGTAAATCTGTGATGACAGTGTTTCTTTGCCCCATTTGCATTCGTGATTTCTTTAATAATCAAAATTTAAAGGCGAAAATATTTAGTTAACAACTAGTGATTTCATTTTAATATTTAATGAGCTATCATTTAAATTTCTCCGTGTAATACCGCCCAGGTGCTTTAGCTGAAGAAAATATATTTTACTGACTGACCCGGTAAACTTTTTTTGCAATATAAATGATGAACGATTAAACATGCTTTTGAGGATTTATTTACTTATTGCCATGCATATTTATTATATGCCAAGCTTTACAAATTTTCTTTACAACAGAAGCATATATCTCTATCTCTCATCGTTAAGTGAGACCGTTTTTCTCTTCGACTGACTTTGCAAAGACAAACCACGCAAAGGCCCTATTCATTTTACTTATAATGTTACTCAAAATTAAACTACCTGTATTTTTTAAATGAAATTTTCAAGATTGGTCATTACATTCTGAGATGACCCTCTTCATAATAATGGTACAGATGCACCGGAAACGTAGCGCTTGGCTATAGTATAATATATAAAAATATATATATATTTCTGAGTCTAGATATAGCCTCGTAGCTTAATGGTTTTGAAAATGTACCATGAAACGAGAGATATTGGGTTCGATTCCCGGTACGGACAATTATAATTTAATTTATTAGGTTTCTGAAAGGCCTGACAGTGCCCGAGCGAGTGTCTTAATACTGTCTCAACCGTGGGAAAGCAATGCTGAAGCGTATGCATATATGCACAAATTGGGTCGGCTCGTCCGAAGTCATACCACGAGTTCACAGAATACTCAGCGTGAAACGGTACTTGTACTGTGTTTCGCTGAGTGTGGATATAGGAGGCCCTTAAAGGTGCTGCTTAAGGAGCGTAAAAAGCCGACAACACAACCAATGCGCAGACTTTGGCGCGGTTGTTCATGGGAGGTGGTGTTCTCTTACCACATAAGAGACCCACCTGCTCCGTTGTCTGCTATAAAACAATAAAAAAATGCAAGTAAATTTAGGTGTTGTAAAAAATAATTGGTAATGTGTTCTACCGACTCGTTTATAGAGTAATAAAGAACGTAATTCGGGCTGAATTGTATTATTTGGACCAAAAACACCGCAGTACCATACCAGTGGGTACTATTATGGCACAGCCGCATTGAAAACGTTTCATGCTTACACGATATTCAAACTTTACACCTTGTTCGCTTTTAAGTTTTTGTTCAACTCGAATTATGACTTCTCAACTAATCTGCACACACTGACTGTGCAGTTTTTTGAATGGGCGCCTTTCGTACTGGGTGTTTTGCTCGTAATTTGATTTCACTCACTGTCGCCGTATTAAATACGAAAGCTATCATTTTGTAGTGTTCTGTTTCATGAGTTTTTCATTTTCCCATAGCAATTATCTTATATGATTATTATATGTTAAATTTTAATCAATTTTCTACAGTATTTTTTCCTGTATGTTATTTTTTTATTACTTATTACAAAAACTATGGGGAGGCCTATGTCCAGCAGTGGATTTAGATGGGCTGATGATGATGATGATTACAAAAACAAGCGTTCCTAGTTCCTTTTTATAATGCCAACGATATAAATTTAATATCGAACTAAGGAAAAATGCAATAAAAATTGTGTTTGGATGGTGGTTTGTGTCAAATGTTGCGTAGTGTGTAATAGGCAGATTTTTTGTTCATTAAACATGTAACAATGCAGTAACATGAATTATGCAAATGTGCCCGATAATGTTTGTCGCAGTTATGTTAACTAATGCACACTCACTTGTAACATAGCACATATGTTCCGATAAAAGCGTAATATATTTCTACTTGGCGGAATTTCCTTGCGAGACGCCCCAACGGCGTAAAACACGTCCTTAAGTATAACGTTCGTGATGCCACCGCTGAAGCTGAACGATATTAGGTATATGTTTTTTTATTGAAACGCGCGTCGTATAAAACCCATCACGCCCATTCGGGGGTCCCACGTGTGTTCCACAGACAAATTGCATGCAGTCTTAGCGTGAAAAAAAACCAGTCGAAAACAATAAACCCGTGGAGCCCGCGGCAATTTACAAAATACAGCTGCCCCTATTAATTTCGTGTAAACCAACACAGCTGATGAACACCATTCGAATAACGATGGTATGAAATCGATGTCCAAAAAAATGTCTGTCCATTTTTAAAAAAGGAATAACCGACGCTCGATCCCAGCTGTTTCCGCGCACAGCTGATCGAACGGATATTGGCTGTTACGGAAACTGTCCCACTCACACATATTAGGGTTGAGACTGTTAATAATGCGGAGGTGCGGGTCGTTAATACGATATTTACGGAGCGAAATTGCAATTGTTCAAAATTATGCTCTATTAAAGTCGGTACGAAAGGATTGAGACACGGGAAAATAAAAATAGTACTGTATATCTTTGTGAACATACTACTTTATATCATCCTACCAATGATATTGATTTGAGAGCCCCGTACTCTAATGGCTTTAAAAGTGTACCATGAAGCGAGAGGTGTCGTGTTCGCATCCTGGTCCGGACATTATAATTTTATTTATAATTTATTGGGTCTCTGGAAGGGCTTGATACTGACCGGGCAAGTGTCTCAATACGCACTCGTTGAGAGACATGCTGATAGATATGATGACCAACTAATTGGTCCTGCTCGTTCGAAGTCATAACATGGCCTCACAGATTACTCAGAGTGAAACGGTACTTACACTTTGTTTTACAGGGTGAGTGAGGAAATTGGAGATCGTTAAAAGGCCTAAAAATCCGGTAACACAAGCTGCGAGCGGCGGTGTTCTCTTATCATATAGGAGACCCACCAGCTCTGTTGACCGCTATATAATTAAAAAAATATAGACAAAGAGGGCTGAAATGTTTAAACAAGACGTTTTCAAAACAAACAGATGTACAGTTTGCTTGGCTAAGCCCAGCACAGATACAGAGATTTTATTTTACGGATATTCAAATATTTTTCTACACGTCGCTAGCCCTATCTTTGGCTCCTTGCGGCTCTATTAATTTTCCCACCCGTCCTTTAATGAGCACTCGAAATTCTCTCAAGTGTTCCGCGTTTTTATTAGCCTTTCGCTGATAACCCGACAAGAGCAACCTCCGAACCCCTTGAGTGTTTAAAACATCCCACTTCCTTTTAAAAAATGTAAAAACGGCTCATCGTTTAACTTAGATAGATTTATCATGTTATATATCCCATACATCTAAGTAAATATACGTTATATGTAATAATATATACTATATTATTAAAATAAATTACGTGACAAACGATTGTATGTCCGCAATGGACTTTAATTTTTGTTACGAATTATTTCCTTATTAACAAACAGTCATGGTTCTATAAGATTCTCACAGATGGCGGTATAAGATATTTTATATCCAATAGAATATATAATGTAGGTTAAACTAAGTTCATCTGGTCCTCTAATAGATACACGTATATTTTCGATTTCATACTCTAAATTTTATGTAATATTATTTTATTACTCGTGCGACTTTCTTATATCCTCAACGTTAAAAGAATGAACGTCATTGATAAATGAATTTTACCGTTTCAGGTGAGTATCGTGATACGAAGACTACAATATCCAAATGTTGAAGAATGATTTACGAGTAAGTCTTACAATTAAATCGTTACTTATCTCTTACGTATTTAAGACTCGTTTCGCGTGATATCTAAAATCTACCCCAATCTTATCTAATCGACATTCTACTTCGCAGCTTTTAGTATAGAATAATACTAAAAATAATTGCTAAAATCATATACATATGTAATTGAAGATAATGCGATTTTCGCTTTTTCTCGCTAAATAAAGCGTAATCTTCGATTTAACAACATTTCAACTAATTCCGATATAATAATTAACTTTGCAAAACTTACGTATTCATCGTTTGATAATAAATTTGCAAAATGTATTATAACTAAAAACAACAACAACACAGATTATTGGATAAACAAAATAATTTATTAAAACGACTTTGAAACATTCCTCGGATTGGAATACAAAATTTATAATTCTTTATCTTCTGATTTATTCTGTGCCTCGTTATAGAACCCTTTTAAGCCTATTTCCACTTGGAAACTGTGAATATTCATTTCTGAATTACATCTATTCATGGCTGATCAAGACAAATAAAGGTGCTTTATTGTTGTCTCAATGCGTAGCGTCTAAATAAAAGATGAGAGTCTTCGTATTCACTGCGTTTAGTTTAAAGATTAATTTTTAAAATTATACTTAGTTTGCTAGAGTAGTGGAGTAAAAACTTAACTGTGCTATTCTGTATAGAGGTTTTAATTGATTTTGAAAATGTCTTATATTATACAAGATAAAGATATTTACATTGTTTTACAACCGAAATTTACCTGTAAAGAGAAACAATATAGAAATTTAATATTTATTTTATTTTAAAACTGTGTTTTCTCGCGTATTCATGTTTCTTAACTTCCGTGACACTGACAGTCCGCCATCGAACCGGAAACAAATGCATAAATATTTTTATGCACATATTTACTACGTGACAAATTCAAATTGAATAAAGAGTTTAAATTTAGCGATTTAATTTTATAATCGCAGACCAATATATAATTATACTTGATGTCTCTTTAATAAACGTATGTATTCACAATTTTAAACCACAACAACTTATCCCTATAATAATTTGAAGGTATTTATTTCGGGATTGATTTTTGTATTGTTTCCAATTACTATGACATCAATCCAATCATTTGTCCCTACAAACTTTACGATTAATTAGTTAATTTTATACAGTCTATTCAAGATCAAAGTGTTTGCAGAGCGAAGTAAATCAAAGCAAATACGTACTAATTGGATAATAAACATTTTCGATTCGACGACATTGTCTGATTCGTTAAGGAATTAACAGCGTGGATAGACCGCCAACGTTGACAAGGGAAGACTTAATGAAGGGCGGTATGCGCCGCAAATAGGTACTCCTTAAAGTGGGATGAGAGACATGTTTGTTCCAACTATGGGCATTTACTCAAAAACTTCATCATTCGAATCACTATAATCGACCATAACGACGCCATAATGGAACATTTAAATGAATTTCTGTGCACTGTGGGTATAGTCCTTAATTCATTTCATATGACCAGCTTTTAAAACCGTAACAATACCACATAACGGTTTTAGTCCACAATTATACAAATGCGTTTATAAATTATATGATATAAGAGTAGTAGAATTTAATTTGCACTTCGCCCAGTGTGCTCCACAAAACTGCTCAAGCATAAATAGTTGTTAAGTCCAACGATTGATGCCCGCATGACTGAGCCAAACAGAGGTAACGTGAAGGCAGCATGACATCGTCTCAATAATTCGAAACACTAATGCTTAAACACGCCGAGTAAACAGTTTCAATCATTCAATTGATAGAATCGGCTTGTTTGAAAATGCATGAAGAGGTACCCGTTCAAATAGATCTTATCTATTGCATTAGTGTCCAAGGGTCTATCAATTCGGGTCTCTATTGACACGATCTCGATGTAATGAATACAGACTATTCATGGTATATCCGACAAACCACCAGCCGCGATTGAGTTTGGATTCGCTATAACTTATACAGTAGCCTACATACTACAGTTATTTAATGAATACTTCAATCCACTTCTACATAATATACACTGCAAATCGTTACATAGTAATGCTAGCAAAGTACTTCCAGTAAATTTCATTGATTGACACGTGACCAAATAGAATATGTGTCTATTTTGTTAGCATCAAATAAATTTGTATGCAAGTAATACGTAATCAAAGCTCCTATGTCACGTGACTAACCAATAACATTTTCGTATCGTCAGTCACGCTACATCTACAAACCTGATATAAGCAATCTAAAAGAATAATGGGTATGCATTGATATAATAATTACAGCGACATTACTAGCTGCTAAAGCAACGATGGTACATCGAACGACATGATTTAAGGCAAGAACCATGTTTAGCAGAAATTAGACAGAAAGATATGACCCGAACTTAGTTTTAATACCGTGTCAGGGAATTATGCTAAACTCCCCAACTCGGAGTTTCATACATTATTTATTTACTTGGGGAGATTTGCATTACGACACTTATTGAACAAGTTTCAAATTTCGCCATTCAATATTAAAGATTAAGCCATGTCAAAGGCATATTTTTATAAGTGATACTGTTTTATCATAGGAAAAACCGTTGCTCGTTTCGTTCGACGGAAGCTTCCATTACATTATAAAATAAGGGGAGTCGATTTAATTATCAACGGGGATGATTTTTAAAGACAATTTTCTTGAAGTATTTCTTAGGGGGATTCGTTGTATATTAAGTGGGTACATAGGTAGCACTGGTAGGAGGGTGTTGATCAGTTAAATTTTTTTACATTTTAATTAATTGATATAAGAGGTGTCTGTAATTTATCGGGACTTATAGTCTGGGAAATATTCTAATCGTTTGCCAACTCTGCATGAAATCTATTTAGGAAAATGTGCACGTTATTAATAAAGGTTTTTAATATTATTAATAATATATTTATTACTTAGCTCAATAGCTATGGAACTGATAGTATTTAGATTTCATTAATGATTAATTTAACTTTATAATTCTCTCCCGTCTGCGAGTTGCTTACATGTTTGCATATTACGTAAAACGTATGAACTCATCTAGGCACATAAAATAAAAGTAAGTTTCGGTAAACACGATAAGGCTTTTAGTAGGTACTAGACAATGATAACTGACCATGCCGTTACGATGTTTGTAAAGTCGTTAATATTTCGTGGATTTAATCTAATTCAAACTTATGAAAATGTTTTATGTTTCTTTAATAATTGTAATATTAGGCAAACGTATATATTTCATATGGCTATTTATTTTCGTTCTGTTAGCGCATTTTTTTGTTTTGAGAGTTTACTTAAATATACTTAAAATACTTAAAATTACAATTATTTATGCGTTCTTTTATATTTGTTATAAATGACATTCTCATAAGTTCAATTTTATTGTTTTTATTGTGCGCATTCAACCCGAAGGCCTTCTTAAAAATGAAATTTCAAGTAAAGATAAAACATCGATTCCAGTATCCTACTGGCGTTGCGACAGAAGCTGTTTATGACACACGTCTTATCTTAATGTTGGCGGTTTTTGTGAATGCGAAGCTTCCCCTAAGATTACTCCATATGAATATGTAATTTCCAGCTTAACTTTGTGTGACGGGATGAATTCTATTATATAACGCTTGCCGTTTCTTTATTTTACGAGAGAAGTACCCCATCTGATGAATAGCATGTTCGCATGCGGTATACATGCAATTATATAACAACGCTGTTATGTTTGTTAAACTAATTTCACGCAGCTGGTGTGTTTCTTGTTACTTTTCAAGTAAATTTAATTTTGTAACAAACGAAATTTTTTTATCTTCATACTCAGTATTCAGTCCTAATAGATATTCTGAGATATCGTCCTTATTTTTCAAAACAACGAATGATTCCGAATTTGTACACGTTACCGTTATAATCATGGCAATTCTGCCTCGCGCCTATTGGAACACCACATTTCTATCCTGAAAACACGTTCGCACTACAACGCGCACACCATTTCGACTCTAAAAGCCGGCACGAACGAAACATTTTCCCTTGAAGCGCGTAGTGATTTACAATAGTTCGGAAAACCTTTTGGAGCTGTGTAATCTGCTTCGGAGCGATCGCAATTAATGGGAACCCAGAGTACTATTGCTGAAGATATAATTTCACAGGAATGGCCTCTTGTAACTAATAAATAGGTGATGGGGAGTGCCTTGAGCGAATAATCTCTTGTCCCAATGTCAGAGATAAACAATTATTTTAGTAAAAAAAAAACAATATCAAACCATACTTCAAATACTATATTTATTACGATAACATTCTTATACAAAATGTACCAGTTTTTTTAAATGCACTGAGGTTGTTAAAAGAGGAGTTAAAATATCGCAATATATTCCCAAAGTTTATACACTTTATAGCTTTGCTATTAGTTCCTCAGACGCTGCAGAAATTTCCTTTTAAATTTCAAGATGCGGCCATATAAAATTTTAAGATATCTCCGACGCTGTATTTCTTATTTCGCCCGGTCCTCAAGGGAGAGAGTTGAAATTTAGAAATGCGGCATCCCTGGAATGGAGCTAAGACATTTCTTCCGTGTATCTCCCGCGGGGAGGAAAGTTCGCTTGACCGATGTCGGTACACTTCGAGGTTTTTCACATTAACGCAATTTATATACAGAGGGCGTCGGTGCCTTCTCGCTGTCAAAACAAGCTTTTGGCAATTGTCACTTTGACGAGTTGACAAATGAAGAGCTAAACGTACGTCGGAGTATAGTATGTAGTTCGTCATTAAACAGATGTCCTCTTCATAAAATGTTTCGTCTGCTCTTCCTAGAGCCATTCGACTTGTTGTGAAACTTCTCTGACAATGTGAGAGTTTCGCTGACAAGATTTCAGTAATAACAAATACATTGTGTGACGCGTACATTTCACATATCGTAAAACCGGTCCAATCTTGTATCTTATTCTCAAAGAGGTAAATCAGAACAGTATGCCAGTGAAGCAATTTAGCCGAGCGTTCGTATTGAGCCGGCAATTGTTGAGAGTTGCGCCCTATCGTTGACGGGAAATCTTCGGGAAAGGTGTACAGAGTTTATTGATAGCCGACTTCTATTACGTTGTGACATTGAAAAAAGCCATTCCGTATTGTATCATCGTAGGCGTATGCGAAAGATTTCGAAGCACGTAAACTGATTCATTTTAAATGTGTATTGTATGTTTGCGCTTAACGATTGAATGACATTTTTTTAAATCTATAGCGAACAACGGAGCAGGCGGGTCTCCTATATGGTAAGAGAACACCGCCGCCCATGAACAACCGCGCCACAGTCCGCGCATTGATTTTGTTGCCGTCTATTTAAGCGGCACTCTGCGAAACACAGTACAAGAACTGTTTCACGCTGAATATTCTGTGAGCCCTTGATATCAATTTGGTAAAGCCGGCACAATTAGTGCGTCAGCATATGCTTCAGCAAGGCTCTACCACGGGTAAGACCATCGGTGACGTATCCTTAGTTAAGTAACACAAATAATAAAATGCTATGTATGTAATCTTTGCCCGAAAAGTGTTGTGAAAAGTGAGCGGAGACCACCCATAAAGTGGACAAACGACCTTATAAAGTTCGCCAGAAAACGCTGGATGCAGGTCACCTCCGACCGACCGAGAGGTCCGAAGGGGAGGCCTATGTCCAGCAGTGGATGTCCTACGGCTGAAATGATGATGATGATGTAATCTTGTTTACGACTGCGACATTTATTATATGCCACTATAACTATTACACAAATTTAATATTGCGTTAATTTTCTACTCCGGAAAGCTCCTTTGTATCATCCAATTTTATTTCGATATTTTATTTGTAACAAGAGTTCATAAGTTAATTAATATACTGAAAACAAACATGATATAATCTATCGGCTAATGTATTCCAGCCAAGCCGGCACATAGTCACATAGCATTAGAGGCGTGTAAATGAAACGTACCTACGAGTGTATGCACGGCTCTGTCATTCTATCACTAATGGCTGTTAGCTTTTGCTGTGTCAAGCATGAAGCTTTGTCTACGCAACGATGTATTATGCAACCTCTGCATACAGCCTCTATGCGCTATAGAATCGCTTTGATACTGATAGCGACGGTCTTGAGGTGTTTGTGGGGGGGCTTCTATGATTTGGAGAGACATTGATGTTGTAGATGGCTTGTTTAAATCATGCAATAGTGGCGTTAATGACATTTTTTTATTCACGCTACTGCACTTAATTTCATTGCGTGATTTTATATTCAGCGTAAGAGAACTATATTTTCTCATGATTATGATTAATGCTACATATGTACGCATCGCAGATTAAGATCCTTGTATCACGTTGATATATAACCGGTGAAGGAAGCTACGTACAAACGGACAGTCATTATGTATGCGGACGATCGCTCCGTCACGTCACGGGGGACAGTAATCTATGACCGCTTGCAGCCTTATCCCGAATTCCTGTAACATTGCTAGGGCTGTCTACGTTTTATTATATAAAGAATATATGGCTATTTCTTAATATTGAAAAAGATGACTTGATATACATATATATATTAAATTCAAATATTCAACGTGATGGTACATTTGATAAATACAGGCCTACTGTTACTTTAACACGGATGGAGGGTAGGATCTTACGTTTTCGAAGACGAAAAAATGATATAAGTAGAAAGTTTTTTTAATAGAATGATGGACAACGGAGCAGGTGGGTCTTCTATATGGTAAAAGAACACCGCCGCCCATATACAACCGTGCCACAGTCCGCGTATTGTTTCTTTTGCCAGCTTTTTACGCCTCTTAAATTATTAAAGGCGGCATTATTAAAGACCTTTAATTCTTACCTTAAATACAGCCAATATAACAGGAATACCAATATTACAATAATATCACATAGATTCAATTTTGTTAAATATTATTCAGTTGAATATGTTACGTTTAGTCATTTATATAAAGTCACCTCTTGATTTGTACTATGGACTATGTGCCAATCTGCCAATGAATCTACATATATTGTTGGTGATATATCTTCGCTCGATCGCCTGTCAGCTGTGCTTATGTGTAGGCGTCTCAGTATTCCTTTGTTCTGCCACTTTATACAGTTATCGGTGTGAAGTCAATTATAAAGTGCTAATCTTATGTCAAGTTTTTCTTCAACTCGACCCTTTAAATCTTATTATGTTCTATGAAATCTACGTAGTACAACGCCTTTGTTGACCGTAGCGGGAAGGGAAAAAATAATTAGTATTATATTCTTTTGGTTGTAGGAAAAAATTAAGCCGTGTTGGGAAGTCATTTATATAATTCCAAACCCCTCAAGTTCTTTCTCAAACTCTTGTTAGGGTCTTAGCGAATTGCCTATTGCAAAACAGCTACTCCCCTCGAGCATTTAGGTAGTCTTTCCTGTTTCCGTAGTATCTTCGCCACATGAAAATAATAATATCGTGTAAAATAATATCTACTAATACAAATATTAATTCGTATTCTTTATAGTTGATTTATATTACGAATAAATACAATTATATTTGGTTAATATTTTATCTGATCCTCCTAAGAGTCATACACGTATTTTTGAGAGCCTCGTAGCTAAGTGGATTAATACCATGAAGCGAGAGGTATCGGGTTCGAATCTCGGTGCGGACAATTATAAATTAAAGTATAATTAATTTGGTCTCTGGAACGGCTTGAAAGAGGCCGGGTGAGTGTTGGAATACTGTCGCATCCGTGAGAGAGCCATGCTGAAACATATGCGGACGCACTAAATGGGCCTGCTCGTCCGAAGTAATACCACGGGCTCATAGAATATTTAGCGTGAAATGGTAGTTGTACTCGAAACGGTACTTCTACTGTGTTTTTCGCTAAGTGAGTGAGAATATCGGAGGCGCTTGAAAATGTTCCAGCATTTTTCACTAAAAGCAAACTAAAATATTTACTGAAAAATATGTATATATATATATGTATATGTATACACAGAGAAAAAGTACTTTAATCTTTCGCAAGCTAATAACTAAATTTCGTAAAAAATATTTATATCAATGCTTTTTAGGTTATCTAATTCGTTTCGGTTATCAAAACATGAAAGTTTCCAACTTCCTTATGGCCGTGATATAGTTATCCTGCTGTGCATAAAAAATCAGACATCAATTTGGGAACTCGCAATCGTCAGGTTAATGTTTCTGAAATAAATTTCGGATCCCACCGTGTTAAAAGACGCCAAAACTCGACCCTCGAGCACATTAGTCATGTTGCAAGGCCATTCACCTTGCAAATATCGCCCCTTGCGAAATAACCACCCTCACCCTAATTCGATGAGTATCCCCTCGGAGTTGCCTTGGCAACTGACTCCCCTTCAAGTGCATAGACTACTGCACAAATGTTTTTGTATTTAACTATTTATATTACTATGAGTGTAATTTGTTTCAAGCATTTCTGAAAATTTACTCAGATAATATTGAAGGCGACATTTTTTACTTTAAAATGTAAAGATTTAAGATTTGAACATCAATAAACTGAACAACCCCAGCAAAGATAATATTAAATTACTCATTAGAAGTTAATCACAAATTAAGATTGATTTAAATTAATGAACTTATTAGCAAAAGTTAAAGCGATTCAGGAGCTCAAATTTAATTAACTCACTATCAAAGAGTTTATCTTTTAATATTGCCTAATAAGTCTGGCAAGTTTTCAGATATAAATTATCATTAAACAACCCACATTTTGCAGCCACCTGTGAGGTGCTTTATCTTATCTTAAAATTGAAATATAAAAGATAATCTCTAATATTTATGGCGAGGCTATACGGCCTCATGCTGCGAATGAACTATGAACTGGTTGCGATGTTCTAAGTTTTAAAGCATCATATATTTCTACTAGACATTAAAGAAAATATTATTCAAATGCATCAAACGTTCGTCTACAACATTCATACACGTTTTATATATTCGCATAATACTCAGTAAATATACACTCAATATATCCATCGAATGTAGCTTAAGAATACCCATTTGCGAGGATGTACCATTTCCCCATCTGTTACGCCGCTCGGTATCTTTTACGAGAAATTCGAACATCGCCATTTTCCCTAACGCGACGCGGCTACGACTCCAAAATATAACTTATTTGCTCACGCTCTCTAGGTATATTTCGTTATAAGATCTCGGATGTATTACGAAAGGAAATTATATACTTGTTTTTTCCTAATGTACCTTCAAATTGCATATTACTAAGGTATTATTTAGATAAGGTTACTTATATTATTATTTCTGTCATTCCAGGGATGCTGGTGTCCTGAAGATGGCCTCACGCACCCCGTCCCTTGAGTCGTTGCCCGGTGCCAACTCAATAGGATCGCTGGAGCGTGGCTCCTTATCACCACTGACTTTGAGCGGCTCCTCGCCTCCAGCGAGCGATTCCGCCGTATGTGATCTTCGCGAATTCGACGGACTAGACACCACCTGCGCAATTTGCCGAGAGACATTCGTTGACCCTAAAGTGCTCAACTGCTTCCACACCTTTTGCCGAGGCTGCCTCGAGCGGGAACAAACACACCCCGAGAAAGTTACTTGCGTCACTTGCCGAGTGGATAGCCAACTACCCCCAGCCGGTGTACCTGGACTGCTCACAAACCTAGTGATCGCCGCAGCCGTCGAACAGGACGCTGATCTGTTGCCGTCCGGACGTCAGACCAATTCGCCTACCGCGCGTTGTACTGGCTGCAAATCGAAGGAGTCCGACGCTGTAGCGCGTTGTGTAGATTGCGCAAACTTCCTTTGTCCCAACTGCGTCATGGCTCATCAGTTTATGCACTGTTTTGAAGGGCATCGAGTTCTGGCCTTCACCGACCTGAAGGATGAAAAGGGCCTCCTCAACTCGACACTCACAGCTAGCGGCGACAAGACCGCCTTTTGTCCGAGACACAAAAATGATATTTTGAAATACTTCTGTCGCACATGCTCTGTACCGGTGTGCAAGGAATGCACTATTATCGAGCATCCCGCGGCCCTACATGACTGCGAACATTTATCTGATGCAGGCCCTAAACAACTTGAGCTTATGCAGCAAGCTGTGAATGAGGCCAAGACTCGTGCCACCGAAATAAGGCACGTAATAAAAACAGTCGAACACGCCGCTGGTAAACTACAGGTCCAATATCATAAAGCTCAAAACGAAATTAACGACACTTTCCAATTCTACCGTTCCATGCTAGAAGAACGTAAACAGGAATTGTTAAAGGAACTTGAAAGTGTTTTCTCCACTAAACAAATTGCTCTCACTGTTGTCGGGCAGAAAGCTCAAGAGACAGTAGACAAAATTTACCAAACTTGCGATTTCGTCGAAAGACTAACAAAATGCGCCAATATCGCTGAAATTTTGATGTTCAGAAAGCTTTTAGATACTAAGCTGCAATCTTTAATGAGCGCAAACCCTGAACAAAGTGTGCAGACAGCGTGTGAACTTGAATTTGTGTCAAATTATCAGGCAATACAAGTTGGTGTAAGAAACACTTTTGGTTACGTTCGCTCCAGCTCGGAAGCCAATGTTGGCCCCACTAAGCAACCGCCAATTGCTCGTCCAACCAATGGCTCTTTATTGAACGGTGGATCATCGTCAAGCAGCAGCAGCGTGAATGGTAGCTCGGGAAGCTTGAATGGCGGTATTCATCTTCCTACAGGATTAAATGGCGTCTTAGACAGACCATATTCAAACGGTCTCCTTGGCCCCGCGAGCCAATCGACATCGCCATTTGATACAAATATTATCTCAAAACGCTTCACTGGCGGAGGAGGCACACTGGGACCTTTCTCAACTGCCATAGGCGATATTAATTTGAATGGCATAAACCCATACGAGAAATGGTCAAATGGAGGTTGTGACTCACTATTTCCGCCTGCAACAACAGATCCATACTCTTTATCTGCGGCTCATTCAGATCCGATTTTAGATTTGACTAATAAATTAATATCCACTGCCATATTCCCTCCAAAGTCTCAGATTAAAAGGCAAAAAATGATATATCACTGTAAATTTGGCGAATTTGGAGTAATGGAAGGACAATTCACTGAACCAAGTGGTGTCGCGGTTAATGCTCAAAATGACATTATTGTCGCCGACACTAACAACCATCGCATCCAGATTTTTGACAAAGAGGGTCGCTTCAAGTTCCAGTTTGGTGAATGTGGTAAACGCGATGGGCAGCTATTGTATCCGAATAGAGTGGCTGTGGTTCGTACGTCAGGAGACATCATCGTAACAGAAAGATCGCCGACGCACCAAATACAGATATACAACCAGTACGGTCAATTTGTGCGAAAGTTCGGCGCAAACATCCTTCAACACCCACGCGGTGTGACCGTCGACAACAAAGGGCGCATCGTCGTTGTGGAATGTAAGGTGATGCGTGTCATTATCTTTGACCAAGTTGGAAACGTACTGCAGAAGTTTGGCTGCTCGAAGCATTTAGAATTCCCGAACGGAGTCGTAGTCAATGACAAACAGGAAATATTCATAAGTGACAACCGAGCGCACTGCGTCAAAGTGTTCAACTACGAAGGCATTTACTTACGACAAATCGGAGGAGAAGGTGTCACCAACTACCCCATCGGTGTGGGTATTAATGCTGCTGGTGAAATCTTAATAGCTGACAATCACAACAACTTCAACCTAACGATATTCACTCAAGACGGGCAACTGGTGTCGGCTTTGGAAAGTAAAGTAAAGCATGCTCAATGTTTCGACGTTGCTCTCATGGACGATGGCTCAGTGGTTCTCGCCAGCAAAGACTATCGCCTCTATATCTACCGCTACGTACAAGTCCCGCCTATCGGTATGTGAACATCCGGCCATATTCCACACTCCATTGCAATTAGGAATGACCGACCCCTCGAACTCAGTAAAGAAAACGATTCAATTTTGTTACTAAGTGAGTTTTGCAGTGAACAATAAGTAAAGACTACTGTCGTACGTTTATAGCGAGTGTTACTGTTTGGGGATCCGTGGATCCCATTTTGCTAATTGCTGACGCCTTCCGTCGCGGCGTGCGGCGAAGGACTCCAGACGCATTATGTACCTATATTTTAAACGAAACTGTAATGAGATTAGTCTTAGTATTGACATTGTTATATGAGTACCTAAGTGAAGTATAAGAGATTATTCTGTTGGTTGAATCCGGAAAAATTGCACTATTCTCGACCCTTATCATTTTTGATCGATTGAATAATATCTTTCCATATCCCACGTCGTTAAATTAGGGATGAATATTACGGGCGGTTGTATTATTTAGCCCATTTGTTGGACCAATATTTTAACTATTATTACTTATAATTGTTAGGCGTTAAGCGAGTGATTTTATTGAAATAAGAGAGCATCGAGTGGAATTGTTGTTAATTTTAAGGACATTCTTCGGCACAATGGCACTTCCTGTTTTGAATTTGCACTTATTCTGTGTCGATGGAGCCGTGAAAATATGAGTCTAATTAAGAAGTTGTTACATATTCTTAGGTAAGTGTTAAATGGAATTAAACTAATATGGACGATCTTAAGTTGCTACCCCCTTTTCAAGTTAAATTAGGGAAAGTGATATTAGGGGTTTTATCAATGACAAAGTTGACTGCGGCGTTTCGAGACGGATGTAGCTGAAGATGTATTGGAACGTGACGCGAGGCGTAAAAAACCTTAAAACATTCAATGTCACAAATCTTAAGTTCCGCTGGCCGTAACAAGTATTAAAATGCATTTCCGAATGGTGGTTTGATTCGAGTGTTGGACCTGTTAGGACTACTTGAACTGTTATGACGTCACTACCGCCTAGTCACTGAGAGCCCACGGATCCATAAATTCCTCGAATTTCGTTGTTTTTATTTCAATTAGTAACATTTGGTTGATATAATATTATTCGTTTTTATGCAAATTTAAGGTACATTATATTAATAAACACAGCACTTAGCAAAGGTTCGTTTCGCTACATTTCTTTTCGATTTAAATATTTTTCGAGATTTTAACAGTGGAATGCGTTTTGCTGCCCACTATAGTATTAAAGCTTATTCGATATGAAATTGACGTATAGTTCTGTTATTCTGTAAGATATTTTTTATACGGAAACCATTTCATTTTTGTAGCTTTATTAGTTTACGGTGCATGTGTGTCGTTTACTTTCCTTATGTATTTTATGAATATTATGCTATTATTAGTTTACTATATCGCGTGTTTGAGTGTGTTAGAACAATTATTTTAGTTTGATTTTTCATTAGTTTTGATTTTTTAGTTAATAATGTTTTTTATTTTGCTGAATCTATGACAATAATCAGATCTGATGCGGTCCACTGATTTGGAATCGTCAAAATATTTCAAACTGATCTGGATAAGTTAGAGTTAGGATATGCACACCAGTAGATCGATTGAAGCCACGCCACTGAAAACTCGAGGCACCCTCGTCGCTTATACTTGCAATACCTGTTTTACATGTGCCATACAACAAAGTTGTGATGTATTAAGTGATATTAAGTGTTGTTTGTAAATATATACCATAGAGTATGTACCGAATTTTATCATAGGTTTATCGAATGATTTCACCTCTCCGGTGCAAGTTATTTTGCCAATATTGAATTGTCTACAAAATAGAGGTTACCCTACAACCTAAGCCTTGTACATGATTGTTCGAAAAGTTGCATAGAATTTTCCGAAGAATTTATTAATCGTCTTCATCTAGCAGTCCCATGGTGCTTCGGCTTGTTCGTTATTGACGTGGCTTCGATTTTAATCCATCAGATTCTGACACTAGATTAGGTGAAATGAAAGTATACATCCAACTTTTAGAAGCTAAATTGCAGTGATCGATCACCAATGATTTGTCGTATAGAGTCTGTTCCTACTAAATTATTCCTGTCTAAGGTTGGTTGAACAGTTTCACTTCTCCTAATCTACTGCGTTCATTGTGGTAAGCATGATTTAAACCGATACTGTTTCTTTTGTGCTTAAAATTTCAAGGGGAACATTTCGCATTCGAGTGAAACTTGCTTTTTGTGCACTGAACTTTGAATCGCAATGGGAACTATTGGTTTAAATAGAACACGTAGAATTAGGCCGAGAGTTTCATTCGTCGTATTAAGCGCGAATGATTGGTCATAAAACATACGCTTCTACTTAATTAGAACTCTTTCATCGTATTATATCTATATTAAGTACCTATAGCTTAGTGTATCGAAATTCTATGTAAGGTTACGCAACTTATGACAACTGCTGCCTTTAGCTTTGTAATTTAGTTTTTTCTTTAATTTGGCAGTAATTATTTAGTTTTGTTTAACTGGAGACGTGTTTTAAGTTTTTGTTCACAAATATCATAATTTGTGGTTAGCATAATATATAACAGGTAAAATAATAAAGTATGAACCGTTCATTCTTAAAAATTGCATTTCAGAAGCTCGATGACTGATTAAATTTGAAACATGTTTTGTCTTTAAATATATTTTGTCGATGTTTGTTGTTATAATTATTATTTTTTTTAATTATTTGTATAAACAATTGTTCTTTAAATTCGTTTTGTTTTGAATTATTTTTGTTGTATAATTGCTTTTTTATAATAATACCAGTTCATTGCAGTTTTGACTGTGTGTTTTATTTTGCTTTGCCCCTGTATGCTATCTAGAAGTCCACCATGGTATGTTGCCACTATATTTAGCTGTTCTGAAATAGTGATAACTTCGTAATGTTTGTGCTATTGAACCTCTATTCGTATAAAGCCCCTACAAATCTTTGTGCCTTACTGTTTAAAATCTTAAAATAGTCTCATCTCTTCTTTGGCAAGCCAAAATTGCTTCAATCAATTTAACTCACAAATTTTAACTCGAATAAAATTGGCTCTTTAGCACAAACAACCGGTTGTAGGATCCAAGTGTGTTTTATATTTTTGATGCTTGAGTGTCTGTGTGTGTGTATTTTTATAAGAATTAATTTGATACAGTTGGTGTTGGGGAACAAACATTGGCATGAAATTAGTAAGTATTGATTTAGATTTAATACACAATAAGACAAGCACGTATTGCTGCACATTTAACGCTCACAACGTAGAATTAAAATCAATAATTCGTAGAATCTCAGTGGATAGGCGGTGTATTCAACATACATACACACCAACTCTTATGAAACACGGCTATAATTTATGGAAAAATATAATAAACTTGGCTAGAGTTTTCTTGTTTCGAGTCCAGCGTTAGAACCGATCGGAGATTCTTTACTTCGCTCGCCCCTCTCAGCACGTATGTTGTAACCTAAACCACTATTTCCAAGTCAATTACTCTAGGGAACATTTTACTAACTAGCACCTACTAGACAAGTAAGCACAGTTAGGCTTACGAAATTGTTTATAATTTTATACTCAGCACACTCTAAGACTAAATAAAATTAAGACTTGACGCATCTTTTTTTTATATTCCTAGGCCATCCATCTGCTTTTTTCCATTTAACTTTTTTCTTAAAATATAAATCTTGATGTTCATTCATCTAATGTAAAGTTATGTAAGTAATATTCAACACAGCGTACAGTTATAATGTTAAACTTCGTTGGTCTTTGATCATTGATGAAATTTCAAGCTTAATTGGATCATTTATAGTTTTGCGCAAAATTAAATCCATCTCAACCAGGAAGTGTATAAAATGTAAATATGTTAGCTAGTTTAGTTGTAAGGTGTGACGGCAGGATTACATGATGGGCAAGTATTGGATAGGTAAAATTAAAATTGAATACAGTGTGTGTGTGTGTATTTGGTACAAACTGATTTAGTCATCATTGATGATAGGTACCCACGTGTAATCTGGGAAGGCGGATATAATAAATGGTAGAAAAGTGATCTGGCTTAGTAAAATGATTGGACGATTCACGAATTTGTCACAATAAGGAACGAGTTACGACTTAACCATATCGATAATTTTAGTCGTTGTTTGAAATTTAATGATTTCCATGCAGTTACAAAACTCACCTGTTAGTATTCTCATGATCGTAGGTAATGTTAGTCGATTGGATTGTACGATTTAGTCATTTTTATTACGTAGTGCGTCGTTAAATTTACTGTACTTAATGGTGTGTTGTGTTTTGCGACATTTGATGTAAATAATGTTGTCGCTTGTATGTTTGGTTGCGACTCCTAACTGGCGCGATCTACTTCCGGTAATCCTACTACAATATACCTATTGATGTGATGGAAGCGCATTCAATCGACTTTTATATATGTAAAGATGAAATGGTTGCATTTCGATGTATATAGTAGACGGTATGATCGAACGTCGACGTCCGCAGACGTTATTAATTGCTCAGGAATTGTATTATTAATTTTTCCGATATTTTGATAATTTATTATAATATTTTTCTACCATCGCTTGTAAGTAATTATAAGATGCAGCGATGTTGTATCATTGTTAAAGTTCATTAATTCGCTGTTTGAATAATAATTTAGTGAACTGTGCACAGAATGTTGGTGTTTCACTTAATTTTTGAAATATTTTTCTTAAATGTGATGCATGCAATGATTTCACTGCATTCAAGGACTGATGTTGTGTTTTAAATGGAAAAATTATGTCTTGAACGTGTAAGGCGGAACAAGACTCCTAATGTCTCGATTCCGCCTTTACGCCAAACGGCAAAATTGCAATTGTTGTAAGTTTAGGTGAAGTACGAAAGCACATACGAGCACAAACCATCCATCCTCAAAGATTACTACGCTGAATGTTTTGATTGACTCACGTTTGAATTTATGATACATTTTATTGTAAAAAAGAAATATTTTACTATCGCTTATGTTAGTTGAAACGTTTGCAAATAATAGTATTTATTTTCTCAGTGATAATAATTTTTACGGCAAGTTTTGGAATTCTTAAGGTGTTTTATATATAACGGATTCTACTTAAATATTGTATGTAGGTGTAATGCTATCGTCATAAATATTACTTATTATTCCTAAAGTTAATTTCAGCTCCGCACACGGTGTATAGATGACACGTAGACATTCTATATTTTCGTAAGAACTTCCGTCTGCCTCGGTCACGAGCCCGTATAGTTTGCGGCAGCGAAAGAACAACTTACAGGATATAGTTTCATTGGAGACGATAATTTCTTAAATTGCGTGAGGTAGGTAGTCGTTTAAGCGTAAGGTGTGTGATTTTAGTTAATGTTTATTAGGTGGAAAGATTCCAAATGCAGCTGGAGGAATATACGAAGTTAGGTAATTACATATCAAATGTTTCAAATTATTTATAAACTGTTGGCGAGGTGTAAGGTTAGGAATGGTTAGTGAAGTAAAGTGTGGTTTACAGACAATATTTAGACAGTTTAATGGAGAAAATAAAGTTTTAATAGCAAAATTGTTTCAACTCGTTGAGACCTTACATATCATCCACGTAGTGGTGTCGTTTGTAATTCACTAAATTAAATAGAACAATTCCTTTTTATAGAAGAGAATGCTAAATATGATGTTGGATAGGTAGTTTGGAATCTTTCTGGAGCTAGACGCCAAAGATGTTGCTTTTAGATGATTCAATATTATCTATGGGAGTGCGCACTTCGAATACATTACATTAGTTATACGATGCTTGAAATGTCCACACACAAATCGATTTTAACCATTTAACGCCATCCTGCCAGATGTAAGGAGACACAATGCTTATGAAGATAATTATATCCTACTTAGATGTATGTTGTAGTGTGTATTTTTAGATATCGCATTGTCTATGTTAGATTAGTGGTTAAGACACCTTGAGCTTTGTACACTCTGACACCAATGTTTTACCAGTTTAAGTAGAGCAGTCTCACGCGCTGATCAACCAACAAGGATGTGCTTCAAGCGTTCGCACGCACTGCGCCACTCTGCGCATACGCCAACGCTCCGAGAGCCTCGATTCTGTAAAGAAGGCCAAACTAGATTAATGGCATCTAAACCTTAATGTAACTCTGTAACCTTATTATATTGAACTACTGAGACACCACTTTGCGCCGTGGCCTTACATTTTCAGGAATGTTTTATTCCTTCTTTTAAGAAAGAAACAAACTTCATTTTTGTACAGACTCAATTGTTTCCAACACGTCATCCTCATGAATAAAGTAAGTGCTGATTGGTATAGTGAATAAATCTGTCTTAGATTAGTCGTTGCGGTAGGTCTAGGTAGGCGCTTGAACTTCGTAACTTTAAGAAATTGTTGATTTCGGTATTCCAATTCGTGCATATCCCCATCTCTTGATGATTGTTACCTACACTAGTTACTTTGAGACTGTTCAAATGACTCTTTCGAGTTTTCTTAAAGGAAGGGGCTGTTTTGGCAGATATTTTTGATACTATGAGGGAATCGAAGGGAAACGATCTTGTAAATATGAAGTCGGCGAGTGCTGTGCACTTGTTACCTTGCTCTGGAAGCGGGGTGCCAAGAGTCCATCCGAATTTGGACTTCGTCCAAATTTGGAGTCGTCGTATCTACTTTGTGGGCGTGGATGATACAATTAATGTTACTGTAACGAAAGAAAAAACGTTGTTCTTATATGAGATGCGATGATTTCGCTGATAACTTGTTGTTTTTCATATATTCGTAATATTTCCTTTATTTTTTGTACTCTTTAGTATTAAGGTAATTGTAAAGTGAAAATTATTCAATGTTGATTACTCTAAAACAAATAATGTACGCGTTAAGGGTGGTGTAATTAGTTTCCCCGAGAGCCTTACTAGTGGTGAAGCCTTTTCCTTAGAACGTAATCTATCGTATCTCTGTTTTAGCATTAAACGAAGTGTGGTTGGGTGCGTGAGGAATGAGCATTAGCGATGTGAAATTGAAAGAACAACAATTATGTGAGTAATCGACTGTCTCCAAAGCGGATTGCCTGCGGATTCGGCACCTCTTCAGACCTTTCTCGTCAGTCTGCTAACCGCCGTAACTTCCACTTTTGTATACACTCTCAGATAGGTATGGTATTCGTTTTGGCCTAGTGATGACTTAAGGTTACTATAATAAGGGTTCATCATTTGTAACTTAGATCGTATTACTCAATTTTAAGACTGATCACAGTAAAGAAATTTTAACAACGCAACAAAACTCCTGGATACTTGTTTTCATTGCTTACGTAGGTAGAAACTATATGACATGGTGACTTATAGCGACCAATGACAAACAGAACGGCAACGTGCGAATCAGCGAGCTGGCATAGAATTGTAGTATTTGATGTTCGTCGCTATAAACGGTTGATTATCTTCGTCTTCTATCGATACCTTCCTGTCTTCTATTTCAAAGACGACGGTGAGTTCGATCGATCCAAGATTGGCACGAACCATGGCGATGTTGACTCGATGTTAACGCTCCTGTTACAATTGATTGGAAAAAGAGAAATACTATTTGTTGCCAAAGTGTTGTTAGGGATAAACGTGTAGTTATAAAAATCGGTTGTCACATGCATAATTAAGTTGTTCTTGGATGGTTCGAGGTTAAGGAGAGTTGAAAAATATTTCCAATGATATATTTTTTCATAATGAACTTGAAAGCTAATGGATACTTAAGATTTATATTTGTGTAGGGACTTAAATTAAATGTGTGGTAATTTTCGTTGGCGCGACCCCACCTGCGCTGATCTCGCGGCTGGCGGTGGGTCGTGGCCAACGACTTAGTTGTTTAGTATTCATGTTACATTAGGATGTACTCGACGGTTCTATATTACAAAAGAAACGATCACTTGTTTCCGCCTCTCGACACAGCTCCACCCACTTATGTTTTGCACTTTTTTTTCATTAGCAGTCTGTATTGTTAAATTCTAATTTATTACTATTTATTTTAATAATAATTTATTATATTTATGAAGCTAGTCAGCGTATTGGTTAGGTTAGTTACTAAGTTTCATAACAATTTCCTTTCATAATAATTTAGTACTTTAATCACTTTTGAAAATTGTTTCTTTGAGTTAATACTTCTTCTAGTCATGGGTTTGACTTACTTTATATGTGTTAATTTTGCAGATAACGTTATAATTATTTTCTTTATCAGCCCATACGTTTATATGTATGAGTTACATTTAAAGTTTTAGTGTGATACTGTGCGTTAGTATTATAATTACTTTCTTATTTTTAATAATTTAACTTAGCTTATCTTTTATTAAAACTAACACAACTTTTCTTGACGATTTTTTAACATAAAATTAATCTTTTTCCAATCTATTATCCTAACGAATTTTGTACTTACAAGATTGCCGAACATTCCATGAAAGGATTTTTATGTTTGTTGCCTATTGGTTTTTTGTTTTCAAATTCACTCCGTGTGGGTTGGACAGCACTTGTCTCTGAACCAGAAACTTTAACGACAGTTAATTCAAATATATATAGTGTTAAATTCTACACTGTAAGTCTTCTTTGAACTGACTGTCTCAAAGCCTTTCACTGACACTACGGTTATGAAATTATCGCATCAATACTCTACTTGTTATTCAGGTAATTTAAGTTAGTCTGTAAGAATTGATAAAATAATATCTGATGATAAATTTACTTGTATGTTGTATTAAAATGATGAACATGAAATAAAGAAACTGATTTGAAGTGGTCGTTTTATTGTGTTACCCAAAATATTTATATTTATTATTTAAATACATACCCAATAAATAGTCAATTCTTGATTTAATAAATTCTTCAATATTGCCCTTATTTATTAATTTATTAAATAATTGCCGTTAAGTGTTAAATGTACCTTTAGATTACAAACAACCTTTTGTAACGAATTTTAGATGATAAAACAAGTATAAGTGACTGTCCCGTAACGATTTTTTCCAATCCAAAACTTCATGTGGTGTTCACACCAATAAATGAATTTCCATAGTCGCTAAGATTTATAAAAAAGTTAATGTTTGATAAAATGTATGTTAATGTAAACTTCTGATCGTGCAGAAGTCTGCTGCTAAGCACATTGATTGTTTGATATAATACTTTATTAGCTTACCTTCTATTTATGAGTAATGCTGTCAGCGAATCTTAGAAATAACATTAAATTACCTACAAAATTATATAGTCCAGCTGGGTACTCATTTTTTGTATTTCAAATTGATTATTAACCTACGGTAATAGTTTGTATACATTTATATTTTTAAAATAGAAAATACTGTAATTTGGTCAATTTATATATAGTACTTGTAGTAGTATAAATAGTTGTTTGCTTATAACATAGATTATATAACATAAAATGAATAAAACTATTATTTTCTTTTATAAAAAAATCTTAAACCAACTTAACCTCAATTTACAGACTACTTAATATTTATAATCCGATGTGTTATATCGAAGTTGGACTAGTAGAACTAAAATATTTTATGTTATATACTATTGTAGTTCGGTTTATGCGTAAGTCACAAAGATGTCTACTCAAATAACCTGAATGTAAATGTGGATTGCACATTTATTTACTCTATTTGATACCCTTTTTTATAAAGAGAAACAATGGACAATTAATAATGACTTCACCAATTAAAATATTAAGATTCCTATTACAAAAAGCTTTTTACAAAAAAGTACAGTTCTTAAAATTCATGATCTGCTTTGAAGTTAAATCTTGTGTGAATCACAGAGAATAAATTAACAAAAAGACTCGTATAGCATCGTAACTTTACATTAGGTTGCATATCTAAGGATTTTTGTCACATAGACTTGGTAAATCTTAATGCCAACATTTTAAATCGAAAAAAAACCTTACTAAATCACTTCAGAACTTTTGATCGTATGAATAAAAAAAATATTTCGAAGGAAAAGATAACATTTCTTCAAACTAGCAGTCAACAGAAGCCAAGTTCTATATTAGTAGAAGATATATTCTTTGTATGCAAAGGTGTAAATTTTTTTGACTATATGCTATAAACATATTGATAATATTAGATATGTGGAAAATCAATTGGTACCTATCTCCTCCCTCTATCGAACACGACCCTTTTTGAGCAGGGACACGACAACAGTCCCATGAGCAAAGTATTGATCCGGGATCACCCTCCGAGCAACTTTATAAACCAAATTTATAAAAGAAAGGTTCAACATTTAGTGTTCATGTCTTGAACTCACTTGTAAATCAATTACAGTCAGACCTGGATAAGATAGAGTTGAAGGGAGCACAATCTCATTCTTGCTTATAGAGGTTTCGCACTAACCCGAATTTCTAGCTAATACAGGTACAGGTTAGCGTTTCTGTCTTATAGAGGTACGCAGCAATCACTTGTTCTTACAAGTCACAGCAAGTGCGGATGTAGTAAATGTTTTTACGTATAGTATGTAAACGTTATTTTCATTAGATTTCGACATTTAAGTACTCTATAAGGGTCAATCAAGATGCTTACGAAAATAAAATAAAAATTCATGCACTATGTAATTTTATTGTAGCTATAATACCTCCTAAATAAAATAAATGAAAAAAGCTCGACTGTCGCTTATAGAGGTATAAATAAGTAGCAGTCTCACTTGCGGAGGTCCATGAGGGAAAAACGACTCTCTTACAGAAGTGTCTGTTTCTCGCTAATAGAGGTTTTGGGATCTTAAAATGACGGGTACTGGCCCCCTGGTCCTCTCACTTATAGAGTTTTCTCATTTACCCATTTCCCACTAATCCAGGTTTAACTACAGCACATTTCTTTATTTGTTCCATTATAGGTACCTACCAGACCTAGAAAGATACGAACATTTTTATATTATTTATATATTAAATCCTATGCGTAAACTGTGCTTAATTAAGGTCTCTTTGGGAGTTACACAGATATCACATTAATGGCTTAGCGGTTCACTCTACTTAGCGGATACAGAATACCACTTTACATTATATATTTATAAGGTTTAATATATAGATCTCACAAATTCCTTAAACTGAATAGTTTGTGTATAATGAATCCATTTGATAAAGATAAATGATTTTAAGGGATTACTATTTCAATTTTTATTGTATAGCGGAGAATGCAGCAGGTGGGTCTCCTAAATGGTAAGAGAACACCGCCGCTCGTGGATAATCGCGCCAAATTCAGCATATTGGTTGTGCTGCCTGGCTTTTTACGCCACTTAAACGGCATTTTTAAGTGCCAACACAAGTACCATTTCACGCTGAGTATTCTGTGAGCCCGTGGTATCACTTTGGATGAGTCGACCCAATTAGTCATAAGCATAGCATAGCATATGCTTCAACATGGCTCTCCCGCGGGCCTGTAGGTACCTTTTAAAGTAATAAATAAAACTTTATTTAGTTTGTATTTTCAAAGCGCCTTTGATCTAGATAATTAAATATCTATGTTACAAAATGGCGTTTGACGCACCCGTTTGAAGAACTAATTCAATCAGAAATCAGTCGAAGGCAGGATAAGCTACTTCAAGGGACAGATTTTTACTCGATTACACTGCGAGACAATTTATGTGACTCAATATTTTATCATAACGAATATTTATTAATATCATGTAATATAATAATTTTAATTTATTAAATTTTTTGTTCATCATCATTTCCTGGCCTCCTCCTTGGATTTCCATGAATACCTATCGGAGGCGACCTGCAACCAGCGTCTTCCTGCGACCTTAATAAGGCCGCCTGTCCACCTTGTGGGTGGACATCCCTCGTTGCGTTTACCGGTCCGTGGTCTCCATTCTAACACTTTTCGGCGCCATGAGCCACCCGCTCTCCGTGCGATGTGGCCTGCCCATTGCCACTTCAGCTTGCTAATTAATTTTAATAATAATTTAAATTTATAAAATTGTTTGTTAATTTAACATATTAATGGTAATACAACAGGTTTGTATATTTTAAACATTTTAAATAGAAACCTAGTTATGTCAATTTATTAAGAAAAAAATTCAAATAGATTACACATGAATACAAGAAAAGAAAATGAATTGCGTTATATAGCTAATATTAAAGAGTGTCCCATTTTAATTCACTATATTGTACTCCTGTTATTACTTAGCAAGTCGGCCAGCTGTCTTTTAGAGAAAGAAGACCGTTCTCTTACGACTAATTAATTCTCGCAAAGCTCATGGAGAGGATTTCCTTATAATATACAATAATCGTTACCTTCTTATTTGAATTTGTGGCATACATGGATTTTTTTAATATTTCGATATATTTATAGATAGACAGATATGTATAGACCTTCGATGGTGACCACCAGAATTAATAATAATATAACTTTATTTGCATTAAATATGGTAGGACTTTTTAAAATACGCGTACAGTGCTAACATCTTTTGCAAGAACACTTTGCATACAAACCAATGTTCTAAGTCCGTTCCAATTGTTAATGTTTAAGTCAATACATACGTACATACATATGGTATTGGTCTTGACCTTGGTATTGCGCTTCCAGTCTTGGTCTTGCAAGTCATGCAATTACCTATTAAAATTAAAGTTTTATTCAGATCTTTTAAAAATCTATAAGAATAGGAACATTTTGAGCTTGAATTAGCATAGCTATAGTAAAGACTAATCAGATCTATAAATGTCTAATGATTTAATAAGAAATTCAAGGCAGAAGGCTTGTTCTTAATCAAGTCTTACACGGTCAGTCATGGTCTTACTAAAATTAGGCGGTCTATGTCTTGGTCTTGCATTTATGCAAGGCCAAGACTAAATTTCAGTAACACTAATCCTAACAGATGTGCACATGCGGCTTTTATTATATTTGGTAAGCCTGCCTATTAATTATAATGACAATCATTTTGGTACAAATAAAGAACAAACATAAGATTTTTTATATAGAGAAGATAATAGATTGTAGATAGAATTCGCAAATAAAATATTTATTGTCTAGTTTAAAAAACTAATTGAATTTTCGATTGTAATCACATCATTGTCAATAATAAAACACATTTGATTTTTAATTAAACTTATATAAGAACTATCCCTTAAACGTGGTAATTATCATCCTTATTATTCAGCAACAGTATTGAGGGGAAGCATTAGTTTGTAGTATATTCACCCTAAATTTGGGGAGATACGTTGCAAGGATATATTGATTCGATAAAGGGCACCCAAAATTATTGCCAGGCAATAATAAACGCTATGGAATTTAACCTCCTTGTATATTGACACGTAAATAAATAAGTATTAATTAAGTAAGTATAATATATTATTCATAATTATTTATCTGTGTGTAGTTGGAAATGTATGATCCCAATCTATAATTACATATATATTAATTTACATTCTAAATTTTAATTTATATCGTAAGTAATAAATTATATATTTCATTAATATATTAATTTAATTAATTTTATTAATTGTATTAATTAAATTAATATTTTAATGAAGTATATTATATACTTGTGTGCGTTAATATTAATTTAACTCGTATTGAAAATATTAAATGTATCACATTTTGGTTAATTAAATAATAAGCATCTTGTACCGCATTGATGACGGGGAATGTTCGGAGGAGTTGTTTGGATTGATACCTGCTGCTGTATTTCACTACTGAACATCGAGGCAGAATACAAAGTTTCATCGCTTTCACCTCGATGTTTGTCGTTCCACAATTAAGCGTTTATTAAGGTATTTTTTGCCGCGCACCATCTCTCTGTGGAATCAGCTGCCAGCAATGATATTTCTAAACCAATACTACTTGGGAACCTTCAAGAAAAGCGCGTACATATTTCTTAAAGGCCGACAAAGCACCAGCGGCTCTGCAAGGGCTAGGGGTGTCCATCGGCTGAAGGCCGCTTGCCTTAAATGAGTCTCCTGCTTCTTTTCCACCGATATTATAAAAAAATCAAACTCTCTATGTATGAAAAATATTATTGTGTAAAATACCTTTATTTACGAAAATAACATTAAAAAGGTAAATCTGTTAACTTAAGTTGTACCAAGATATTGATTATGACAAATAAATGATGTAACAATGTTGTAAGAGTATGCCAGGAATATTTTATCTTCCCACTTCCTGTCATAAATATTCATAAACTTGACGTCGCAATTAGACAGATGGACTTTGGCATTATGCTAATACAGCCAGACGTCTCCTCAGCGAACAGTGGCAGACTCAACACTCGTTTATTGCTAAAAGTTAATGGATTTACAAAACTATGAAATTTTACATTTACTTCATCAAATTCTTAAGATATTTCTATCTTACGAGTCAGATGCGTACAGAGAATAGTCTAGTATACCTCCTATAAACATAAGCCCCACTACATAGAAATGAGTACGGTAACTATTTAAATTACAAACACATGGATACGATAATTGTTTTCATGATCAACAGTAGGTTTTCATGGTCGAAAATAGGCGCAATAATGACGTCGAGTTGCGAAAACAAGCTCGTCTTACAATTAAAATTACAACACTGTCAAGCTCTTGCAAAGTCCGAATAAGTTTTTATTCAGACCCGATTATGAACCCGGTACCCCTGACTTCACGGTAGCTTACGAAACCGCTCGACCATAGGCAATATGTAATTACTACATAGGCTTAATAGTATAAATTACTAACAAGTTGTAAATCGCAGAACCGTAGATGTCTCCCAATGTTCGTATTTCGTCCCAATTCGATCATGTTTCGCGTCAAATTGTTTTATAATCGATTTATGATCGACTAAATATTCACATTGGCACTATAATTGGATTCGCATTGGTCTGCAATACTATTCTGCAAACACATTGGTGTCTCTTTGATTCAGGATATTGTGTTGAATGGAAAAATAGATATTTTCTTTACTTTAGTAACGTTATAACTGATTTCTACGCTTTTAGAAAAAAGTATTTTTCTTTGAAATAATTATAAACACAGCGACTCTTTACTGATAGTGTGTTATATATAAGCACTAATTAAATAACTAAGTGATTTTTATACTAAATAATATTTCAATCGCAAATAAATAAAGAAACACAACTCGTATTCCAACGAAATAAAAGCTAATATTGAATAGAGAATATCAGTTTCAGAGTAGCTTCAAGTTTGTTCAGTGCAGCGGGAATTGCGACCGAAGACATCTTTGCAAAGTTAAATTTACCACTTAAAACCGTTATAGACGACTGAAGGCTTTGTTTACTTGTAATAGGGATCAGAATTGCTTAAACTATGTAAGCACCTCGATTCTAGAATTATAGTGATAGTTATTAATTATAATGGTCGCCGTGATTAGTTTCGAAGTATTACGCGTACAGTAGACTATTCAGCAATAAGCAATTAATTCACAAAGTCGGGTGTAAACCGGACCATTATATAAAGTCTGCCAAGATTAACAATATTATTGTTTCTAAACATATAATAAATTTCAGAATTAATCCTAAATGTCTTCAGATATTTGCAACATTGAGTAAACATACTTTCAAAGTAGATGTGATCTCTATATTGTTATTGTTATAATAATATTATTTTGTTTTTCATACATAGCATGTAATAATCCGTATAGATTATTTTAATCGTTATCTTTACCATATGAAAATATTAAATGCTAAATAATTTATATTTTTATATTTCTGAATGTCGACAGACATCTTAAATTGCAATAACCTGCCTCTTAGCACAGCCGCTTCTACATAAATCGTCGAATATGGCTTACCACACCCCAATACCTGCAAGTAAAAAGCAAACAACGAAGCTTAGCAAAACTCATTTCGCCAGAACCCTCGTAAAAACGCATCGCCATCTCGACGCCATTTATATTTAATAACAACCCTCACTAGGGTGACACAAAATCAATACTCCTGTCTGGGAGACCCTTCAAAACCCCATGCTCTGTGCATCCCGCCAAAATCGTGCATTCCCAATGCGTTCCGATATTTTGGGAAATGTTTGGCCGGTACTAAATTGTGGATAGCATTGTAGGTACATTGTGCGAATATTTTTTCTTTAAAAACTGACTCATTAAACTTTAACAGACATACGACTTCGATTGTTAAATTAATTCTTTGTTAATATTTTTGTATATTTGTCAACAGAACAGCACTTATAATTCAATATAACAGTATAATAGAAAGAAAATATATTACACTGCCATGCAAATGATAACCATGTACCGTAAATCATGTGTTTTTTTAAAAGCGCAACTGAAATTTATTATTTAATAAGAAAATATATATTTGTGAAGATCTAGTAAAAATAAATCATCTTGAAATGCTATGTTAATAAAGTCGCCCTAAAGGCTTAATGTCGTTTTCGTTCTTCAATTAACTAAAAGAATTTTCTGTGAATAAGCCGACGTAAATACTGATGAACTTAACATTGCTGTTTATAAATACAATTAGAAATCTGCTATTTTAAGACTGCCAACCACAGTTATTACCAAATGTCTTCGGTATTAAATGTTTATAGCTCCTATAACAGTAATTTTTTACATAAATGAATTTATTTATTTTATATTAGATCTTTACATATGTAATTGGCGTTTTATCGTAATAGTTACATCTCCTCTTTGGTTAGTTCAAATTTAAAATAAACAAATCTATTTACTCATATATTTGTTTCGAAGACTAATTCATTTGTATTTCTCCTTCTTTTTTCTTTGCGTCACTCAATTTACAAAACAAAAAGCTTTAAATATTGCGTTATTTATGAGTACCTGCGTCTACCACCATGGCACCAGTGCTGCAGAAACGGCTCCAAGGAATGATGGTGCCGGTATTTCAAAAGAAAATGCAGTGAGTTTTTTTGATTCTAATGTCTTTTATTATTATTTTTATTTCGACCTGAAAAAGAAACGCCGTGGACTGCCGGAGACCAAAGTTTGTGATGAAGAATTAAAGGTTATTATGGATGCGTCGAAAGCCTTTTCCGAGCATCGAAAACTGTTTAATCTAGTTGAAGCAAATTTGAATGGACAAAAAGCTTGAAATGTACACAATAAAATGTAGAAAACGCCAATTTTATGTGTGAAGACAACAATGTCCATCCATTTTCAAAATCATTGCGTGTAGATAGTATTGTGGTATTTAATTTACTATAAATGAGTTCAGTAGGGGTTGCAATAATTTATTGGAAATCTTATAAATCTTGACGCGCAAATCTGCATCTTGGGGGTAACAGCATCTATTCTATCTATTAGCATATAAATGGGTTTAAGTTGAAAGCTTGCGTGTGCCGTGAGCGTAGTTTAGTAGTAAGAGTAGGTAACGTAACTATTTCAACGAGTTATATAGCCATACTGAAGCATATCCTGCCGCACCAATTAGGCCAAGTGATACCACGGGCTCACACAATATTCAACGTGAAATAGTAGTTGTCCTTAAAACGGTGCTCTTACTGTGTTTCGCTGAGTGAGTAATTAAACAACCATCACAACCAAATCGTGAATTGTGAAACGGTTGTCATGGGCGGCGGTGAACTCATCAACTGAAGACTCGCCAGTTTGGTTGTCTGTTATAAAGTAATATGAAACTTAAAACTTTAATTGCTCAATAATTAATTGGCGACAGTCGACGTAATTATTTCGTACGTGAAAGCATAATTACGTAAAGATTTAACGTGAAACATGAAAACCATTCAAACTGTTTCCTTTTCTCTGTGCTATAACTAACGTTGAAGGGATCTTGTTTGGATTCAATTTTCATTTTATTCTTAACTTATAATAAATGCCTAAAACGTATTATAAAGAATGTTCAACATTCACAGTCATTGTAATTTAATTCATTGAAGTCATTTTCATAGTGTTAGCCATTTAATTGAATATTATGAATTAATGAAGCTATGAAATATATTTATTACTCAAATTCTAATATTTATTTTTACTTAGCTTTCAGTTATTATTTCTCAATTTAATAAAAAAATATAGTATAAATGAATAATTCCCGTTAACCTTATTGAATAAAAATGATTATTATTTCATTTAAAACCTGAAAAAAACATTAACCACGTCGTATACAATGTAACTTTGTTACAATTTGAATGGCATATGTTTTGACTAAATTTCAACAAAGTTTTTGCTAATAAGGTTTCTTGACAATACTCGCTACGTCATGCTACGAGTAACGTATAATTTTTTATTGCTACAATCTTACGCACTCAGTTACGATAAACATTTATAGAACACATATAAAATATATCTAAAATATTAATACTTTATAACATTTTCATTTTATATTAAGACTTATATTGTGTCCCAATTCGCGCTTTGGATGTATTGCTGGCGTGTCACGCTGCTCGAGTTGTATAATTTTACGGGTCTCCGATTTCGTCACTTAGAAATACAGTGAATGTATAGTTTCATGCTGATACTTTGTGATTAGTATAACTTTGGACGAACCGGCCTAATAATTCAACAGCATATGCTTTAGCATGGCTTCCCCACTGATAAATTTCAGTAATTTGTATTTGTTAACCGTTAACCAATTTCTAATACCGCAAAATTTAACAATACATATATACATTCACAATTGGTACATTTAAAACGAACAATGGATTCATTGTTCGTTTTAATTTTAAGGAAATTGTTGTTTAATTTTAAGGAATTTTGCGCGTATTCCCGAGCATTGAACGCAGAAACATAACGGATTGAATTTTAATAATTCATAGCATTAACGTCTAAACATGTCACATGTCAGTGAGAAGTGATTTATTACACTTGTGTGCACTAAAGCTGTATTGCTCACGCTTCATATGCAAAATTCGCTTTAACGGCGGCTCGGATACCTTTAACATTAATCTTAATTTACTTATTTATAATAAATTAACGAATATTATCTACGTAAATACAAAATTATTAGTCTTATCTTAGATATTTTTTTAAATTATATTATATATGTTAAGAAAACATTTGACTCGTTAATAAATTATTAAATAAGACTGTTTTCTTTATCTAGCATAGATAAAGCCTAAATATCAACACTTATTAGGATGTCATTATATTGTTTTATTAGAAAAGAATTATTAATTTATAAAAATACTAAAACTAACATTATAAAACTACATT